>PVHT021183690.1:2457736-2494291 GCA_004024745.2 Catagonus wagneri | reverse complement strand
ACTCCATTTGGTGGTGGGACTTACAGCTTTGGGGGCCTTTAGATGTAACTTACTCATGTTATGTTCCAAGCTTTATTATAAGCATCGTAGATTGAGCATTCAGCCACTTAGGTGTGCCTTGAGATCCTAAGCAACTGAGAAATCCTAGGGCTTCTTCTTGAATCTTTTCCGTGGTGAGTAACCTTGTATTCAGGGAGAGGAGAGGGAGAGAGATGGAGAGCCACCGGTTATCTGGAACTGTTCTTTGGAACGCCTGAGTGTCCATTCAGCCTTCTCCCCAGGGGCAGCAGGAGGGCGGGGGAGCTCAGTCACCACTAATCATGTGAAATCATACAAAATGCCAACACAACGGTACTTTTGAACAGTGACAGAGGCCCAGAAGCTAACTTTAGCACAACATTAAAGCCACGAGACTGCCTGTTTCTCTCTCATTGGAACAATTCACTTCCCCTTTGGACTCACGTAAAGCCTCAGAGCTGATGACAAAAGGCAGTCATTTCCGACTTGTATGTAAGATGGAGCTCTAGTCCCTGAATTGATGGCCAATAAACATTACAGAAGAGCAAAATTCACCCCTTAGTTGGGGCCCTCATTCTTCATCTATAGTTTTTAGGGCTTTGGCATCAGCTGTGAACTCTGTGTTCTCTAATAAACCGCAGTGGTGTTAAGACCTACCTGTTCACCTCGGGGGAGAAGATATCTGGTGGTATTTCTGATATAGCGCCTTGAATTCTTGAAGGAAAAAAAAAATCAGAAAGATTTATGTCAATGCCAGGGGGCTGGTGCCAAAGCTGAAGTTCTAAATTCTACGGATGGCTTAGAAAAGGCTTACAGACGAAAGCCAGCGAGTGGAAGTTTATAAAAACACTGCAGATGGCTTTTTTTCCCTTCGTTTTTGAAATTTTTTATTATAGTTGATTTACAACGTTGTGCCAATTTCTTTTTTTTTTTTAATCTTTTTGGGGCCGTACCTGAGGCATCTGGAAGTTCCCAGGCTAGGGGTCTAATCAGAGCTGTAGCCGCTGGCCTACGCCACAGCCACAGCAATGAGGGATCCTTAACCCACTGAGCGAGGCCAGGGATTGAACCTGCGTCCTCATTGATACTAGTTGGGTTCATTAACCACTGAGCCACTATGGGAACTCCAATGCTGTGCTAATTTCTGCTGTATAGCAGAGTGACCCAGTCATACATATATACATTCTTTTTCTGTTAGCTTCCATCATGTTCTATCCCAGGAGACTAGATATAGATTCCTGTGCTGTACAACAGGACCTCATTGCTTATCCATTCTAAATGTAATAACTTTATTTTTAACTTTCTTAAGGATCATCGCTAAATAAGCAAATCACCCACATACTGAACTGCATACTCTTCATCCTCTTTGCTTGTACATTCAGCCTGAATGAATTAAGGGATGAGGGAAGATGCTACCGGATATTCTCCGAAGTTGACACATAATAATGGCTTTGCTACCAAGAGGATGTCCTTAGCTGGGGGATGGTTGGCTCCTCTTGTTGGCTGTGTAGGTTCTGGGCAGTTTCTCTTTTAACAATTGTTGCATTTCTCACAATTTTGCCCTCAACTGCTTAGGGGTCTCTTCTGAGACTGACTCTACTCTGAACACAGACCAACTCCGTGCGTGCATCGGAGTATCACCGAGTGTCCACGTGCCTGCCAGTCTAACTCCGACGACTTTCGGTCATAGTGGGGTTTGCGATCACCAAGCCTCTTCAGAATGCCCTGGTTCTCCATGGTGATTCTCACTAGCTCCCGGTTCCTTGTTTCTCTGTTTAAGCTGAAAAGCACAAAACCCCAACACGTGTTAAGAATGAAATTCTCCTCCTGGATGGGCGTGGGGGAGATGAAGTCATGATGTCATAAATCCAGGCCGCCGAAGTGCAGGGCCAGCTGGCCTGCAGAGCCCTGGAGTCCTGCACGCCTGCCGCACTCTGGGAGACACGCAAAGCTTTTTTAGGTTAAAATGGGTGGTTCTCTGCCACGTTGGCAACTAGCAGATTCTACTTTATTGGTCTGAGGTGGAGCTTGGGCATTGGCATTTTGTAAAAGTCCCTCGGGCATTATTATATGAAACCATGACTGAGAATCTTTGGTTTAGGTGATGGAGGAAGGTCTTGCCTACAGAAAAAATCACGAGTGGGTAGTGACAAGTTTCGGTCCACCTTCTTCTTCCCCTCTTTCAACTCAATTTCAGATATACAAGAGTAGGAAAGACATCATGACACCCCCCTTCACTCACACACACACACCTTTCCCTGCATACACTCCTTTTGTGGCCCTGATCACACTGTGTAATTATTTATATAAATGTCCCCCCTACCTGACCTTGAGTTCTCTGAGATCAGGAAATATATATCTCATTTCGTCTCCATATTCCTGGTGCTTAGCAAACAGCAGTTGCTTAAGAAATATTTGTGGCAACAATTTTAAGAACGCTGTGTTATAGTCCCAGATATGGTCACCATTTTACAAAAGGATACAGTGCTTTCTGTGACAAGCTCTCAGTGGGACTCCGAAGAGTCTCTTGGAGGGAATAAAAGTTAGCTTTTTAACGCTCGAGAATGGTCCCTGTTTGGGGTGATTTTCTTTCCCCTTGACGTGGTCTCTTTGGTTATCCCTCAAGATAACTCTAAGTCTGCTTCCCGCACTGAAACCCAACAAGAGGGACGTCAATTTTGACTTTCAGAAAATGAAATGAAAAGAACACTACCTCTTGGAAAAATATTCGTTCCAGCAATCCACTTTGGCAGGGCCGCGGTGGGCGTCCGCGATTTTCTGACACAGTTGCTTGTTTTCATATTCGATTTTGTCGATTCTCTTTTGTTCACCCTGTCGAGAAACCCCACCCACCCTGCTGACGTCATCGCTCCACTGCGCTCCATCGCGTGAGGGCTGAGCATGCCCTGCTCTGGGATTTGGAGAAGGGGCAAATTGGGGGCGACGGCAGAGACAGTGAGGGGAGCTGAGGAGACCAGGGATGGGGTGGATGGGGA
Source organism: Catagonus wagneri (assembly GCA_004024745.2). NCBI lineage: Eukaryota > Metazoa > Chordata > Mammalia > Artiodactyla > Tayassuidae > Catagonus > Catagonus wagneri. The sequence continues at coordinate 2,491,277 of PVHT021183690.1, read as the reverse complement.
GGAGGATGAACCCATCTTCAGTGAGATTAGTATTTAGAAGGCTCTGAGAAACTGGACCTCTTTAGGACAGGCATAAAAATCCATAAGGTCCATCTGCAGATGGCAAGAATAAATACCTGTAGTTTGCTCAGTTTTAAAATGTGATGTGTGTATGCCGCTGGAGGTTTGGTATCAACAGTAGGTTTCACTGGAGCGGGAGGAAAGAGAGCAGTGTTATGTCACAGGTGTCCTCTTCTAGCCTAGGAGAATCCACTCACATTCTATCTAGGTCGTGACCCTGATTAACACATTACAAGTCTGAATTCTGAACTAATCTAGTTCAGGAATTTTGGTTCAGTTTAATTTCCCAAACTGACATCTTTTGAAGAGTTTGGAGCAGAAATGAAGGAATGGTGAGGGCAGGGGAAAATAAAATTTAAAGAGATAAATGCCCTTTGAATCCAATGAAAGAGGCTGTCTCCTACTCTTTTCCAGTGTGACCAGCTTGGCTACTGGGTGCTGAAGTCCTATCCTCTGTCAAGCTTACTTTGGCTTTAAAGAGTTAAATGAGCATTTCCATTAAGAAAACCCCCTGATGGAAGATAAATTTTGTCACTGATGCTAATGCCCTCTTGCAAGGAAAGCCATATTGTTGCAAAGCCATATAATGGTCTGGTTTACCCTCATTATCTCTAAAGTGGGCCCTTCCAGAACCCTAATTGCAGTGTCCAGTTCAAGGTGCCCCACGTACCTATTTGTATTCTATTCTTATGAAATACATAGTGGCCAAAATCCAGTTTCTTCCTGAATGATGTGGTCTGTCTATGATTAGAGACGATTACAGGGTAGGCTAGATAATCCAGGGAATTGTTCATCTTCTCTTCCTAGTCTCACTTCAGAAATGAGGCACCCACGCTCCTCTGGGAGGTACTTAGCTGTCCCCATGACCGGTTGTCATAGTTACCCAGTTATGACATCAGGGACAGGTTCCAGGGAAGAAGGAGGAGCAGTGGAGCATGTCACGCTGTCCCTGGGCTTCTCTTTTGAAAGCTTATGTAGGTTCAAGTCAAGATGAGGGCCTGGGTTAGAAAGTTTCCCACCTGCCTGGAATGCAGGTGCCACCAATAGAAGCAGGAAGAGGTACGGTGTCTGGGAAGGGTAGAAAGGCACTGGGGTGGGGGTGGGGAGATGGAGAAATCTAGCTTTGGTTGCACACCTTGGACTCTAAGCTAAGTGATCTCTGCTGCAATGGTTTGTTTCCCTTAAGGTAGGAGCCCACAGCTGTTTGCCGAGGTGAAAGATGAACTTGATGATGACTTGATTCAGTCTTCACTTTTGCAAATGAGGCTGAAGTCCAGAGCAACAGCCAAGCTGCTCTAGAACAAGTTAGTGTAAGAACAAGTTCAGGATGTGCCTTTCCTGAAGTCTCAGGACCACAGACGGTTTTTGGAGAGGTTGGGGTGCCGGTGTGCTGCCAATGGGGGAGGTCAGAGAGCTTTGGCTTTTGCTGGCAGGGGGACCTCAGTAAATGATGAGTTGCTGACATCGTGTGGCTCATAGTGGGCTGGCAGCTACTCCAAGAAGGGCTTAAAGGAGCAGAATTCATCTCCACAGGGGCACAGGGTGTAGCACCTAATTAATGGGTGTGCTATACGTTTGCTGATGAAAACAGGGAGAACACCTACCCAGTGTTCACTGTGTGAAGCCGGGGGCTTTCCCGGAATGTTACATTTAATCTTTAAAACAACCATAGGAGTTAGGTACTAACTCCCGTTTGTTTTTCAGCAAAAAATGAGAGGTGAAATCATTTCCCAGGGCCAGAACGCTGTGTTTGCTTGCATAGAGCCCAAGCTTTAAGCGCGATGTCGACTCTCATTGAAGGCTGGAAGAAATGTACCCCCGAGTTGGGCTTCTCAGACGTTAACCTTCGTAGAGATTTCCAGGGAGGCCTGTAAATTGCTTATTCTCATTCAGCAGGTCTGAGCTGGGGTGGAGATTCTGTTTTTCCTGGCCAGCTCGCGGGTAGTACCAAAGCTGCTGGTCTGCAGCAGGCAATCAGAGCTCCCAAACGGAACCCACGTGTCCCTGAATTCCTGAAAAATCAAGTGACGCTTGGTGTGCCACAGTCAAGAGGAACTTTTATTGCGCCCTGAAGTTAGAGGACTGCCATGTCTTAGTGAGGGGCGGAGGTGGGACGAGGGCCACCACCCCCTGGCCGGAACTCCGGCGCTGCAGCGTCTCCACCCTCGGACGCAGGCCTTCAGGGTCTTCCCCCGCGTCCGCTCGGCGTCTGGCGGCGCGCGTACCTCCTCGCACGAGCGGAACGCGCCTGGCCACCCGCGCTCTGCCGCTTTCCGCGCCCGGCGGGCCCGCCTCTGGGGCGGGACGGGGCGGGTCCCGGCTCCCGAGCCCCCGCCCAGCTGACCCGGCCGCTCTCCCCTCGCTCGCGGCTGCCCCGGCGTGCAGGGCCCGGCCGCCGCCATGTCGGGCCCGTTCGAGCTCTCGGTGCAGGATCTCAACGACCTGCTCTCGGACGGCAGCGGCTGTTACAGCCTCCCGAGCCAGCCCTGCAACGAGGTCACCCCCAGGATCTATGTGGGCAACGCGTGAGTAGCCGCTCCCGGTTCCCAGCCCCGCCGAACCCTCCCCGGGGCGCCCCGCCCACCAGAGGGCTGGGGTGGGGGCGTCGGCGGGCGTGGGTGGGGGGAGCCGGGGCGGGATCCCTCCTCCGGAAGCCGTGGCGGGGGGCTGGGCGGGGGCTGAAGTCGCCGCCCACCCCCGCGCGTGGGGCGGAGGGGCTGGACCGCGCCCCGGCCCAGCACGGTTCTTCCCTTTGCGTTGTGTCCGGGGTCGGGGGCGCTCGGCAAGCCCGACGTCCAGTCCGAAGCCCACTTTCTAGGGGCACAGCCTTGGGCGGGGTCGGGGCTACCAGTTTCATTTAACAGGTGGCCCTGTCACCCGGCCGGTCTCTGGCCCCGGGTGTCATGTGACAGGTGCCTGGTTCTGCAGTGAGGTCACCGCGGAATGTCTGCCTTCGCTCCCTTGGCAACGGGTTGACGTCACAATTCGGGCGTGGAACTTCCCTGGCCGGGCAGGCTGAGAGCCGGGAATTGAAATATCCCCAACTAGGGGTCCAGAGACCCGGGCCTGGGTGTTCTGGCTTCTCCCCCTGCCTTCCAAAATAGGGTTTGATTTACCTGAAATTCTAGAACGATGCAGTGATAACCCCCCTAAGGACCTGAACCATCACTTAGAAAAGGCTGCGGACGTTTTCACCGTCAGGAAGTGCATTTATTATTTATCCCTTAGGAGTTGTCACCTAATTGATTTTCTCATTTTCTCATGGTCAAACTACCAGTAAGAATTTCTCAGTGGCAGGAGGGAACCAGTGTTACCCGTTCTGACAGATGCTGAAATACCAGCCGAAAGGAAAAAATAGATCGCCATGCCTGTACAGCCTTGGGAGGGCACAGGCTGGATTTTCCTGAGACCCTGAGGACTCAGTGCCAAGGACTGCCCCAAAAATGGAGGTCATTGTGGAGCTCCAGGGTCCGGGAGGCAGGTTCCAGGTTCCCAGGGGCCGATGTTATCCATTTTATCATTCATTTACCATATTGAGCATCGCAGTGTTGGGCACTGAACAAAGTCCATTCACAGTAGAGTTAGTAGTGTTAATGGTAAAGTTGCTGGATGTTGATGTTGACTTAGTATCAACAAGAGAAGGAAGCGGAATGATAGTGACTCTTCAAAGTTGTTTAGTGTTTAAAAAAATTTTTTTTGTTATAGTTGATTTACATTGTTCTGTCCATTTCTGCTGTACAGCAAAGTGACCCAGTCATACACAGACATATACATACACTCTTTTTCTCATACTATCTTCTTTCATGTTCTATCACAATATATTAGTGTTTTTTTGAAGGAGCCACTGCTTTACAGTTGTGTGCAGTGTTGTGATAACCAAAGACACCCTGCAAAGTTCTGAGGATAAGCCACTCTCCAGCCACCCAAGCAGCAAGTGGCCTTGGTACGCTGGGAATCCCTCTTCTCTTGGGCATCTTGGCACCTTCAGCTGTCACCACTTCCCAAGTGGAAACCAAGGTTGTGAGCATCTGGTGGTAGTCAGGGGCGACAGGTGCTGATGGCCACTGTAGAAAACAAATCCTTTGCCCTCAAGCAAATCTGACCTTGATGTAGCCAGGGGTGTGTGGGGCCTTTAGCCAGGAGGATTGACTGAGTACCAGTGTCGCTCCCTGCACCCCACAGTTGGGGGTGCCTTAAAATCGGGGCTCCTGATTGAAGCTCACAGGGTGGAGATGAGCCTGGAGGAGCCACATTTGCTGGCTCTTGGGATTCGCAGTTGATGTGGGCACGTGAGGCAGAGAGAGGGAGAAGATGGAGCAGGGCTGGTGTCAGGAGAAAGGAGGTGTCCTGCCAGCCTTGCCGCACAGCAGCCCATATCAGCACACGCACATCCTTCCGCTGTCCTGTCAGGCCAGAGTTTAAGCTCTGTCCTTCCTTCCTCCCCGGGGCTGCTGTGACAGGCAAACAAGACCATGCAGGAGAAGGCGTTTTTTTTTTTTTTTTTTTGTAACGTACGAACTGCTGTTTGAATTGGGACGTTGTTATGAGATGAAATAAAGGAGGCCTTTGACTATTCAGACCAAATGTTTTGTAACCCCCATCGTTCTGTTGGGGCCACCTGCTCCCCAAGTGCTTACTCATCCAGGAGAGCTTCAGAAACATGGCTAGTGGCTGTGGCAGGATGAACCCCTCTGGGGGATGGAAGGGGGCTGCTGCACTTTATCATCCAAGGAAGAAGGCCGCCTGGGATGTGCTGATTCCATTCTTCACTGACTCATCACATATTCATTCAGCGCCTACAGTGTACCAGGTGCCATAGCATATGCTGGTCATGCAGACGTGAAGCAGACGTGGTTCCTCCCTCAAGGAGCTCACACCCTGCACAGCTGAACATATAAGCACAATGGAGCATTAGGATAGTGGCACTGACCTCGGTGTCGGGCCGTCTGGAGAACAGCTCATTTGACCCTCTGAACAGCCCCGGGAGTAGGTACTGTTATCATCCCCATTTTACAGATAGGGAAACTGAGGCACGGAAAGGTTAAGTGGCTTGTTCAGGATTGCCTGACTTAGGGTGAGTGGCAGGGCTGGAGTCAGACCCGGCCGTCTGGCTCCAGAGCCCATTTTTAGCCACCTCCACGGCACAGGGAGCACGATGCCAAATGGAGTGGAGGGGAGAGCAGGGAATACTGCCGCGGGTGATGAAAAACGAGAGGGTGCGTGTCCGCGAAGAAGGTGAAGTGCATTCCAGGCAGAGGGAACAGCGTGGCCATGAAAGCGCCCAGTCTATTTGGGGCAGGTCGTTAGATCTGGCTGGAGTGAGGGCAGAGGGTCATGAGCTGGTGCTGGAGAAGCCCCAGGGGCCAGAGCATGGAGAGCTCCTTTTGGGGCCAAGAGCCTCAGGATCTTCTCCATCTTCCTCCCGCGACGGCTGCCAGGTGGTCAGCTGTTCATCCCCCGCTGCCGTCTCCCGTCCAGGTCTGTGGCTCAGGACATCCCCAAGCTGCAGAAACTGGGCATCACCCACGTCCTGAACGCGGCTGAGGGCAGGTCCTTCATGCACGTCAACACCAATGCCAACTTCTACAAGGACTCGGGCATCACCTACCTGGGCATCAAGGCCAACGATACGCAGGAGTTCAACCTCAGCGCCTACTTTGAAAAGGCGGCGGACTTCATCGACCAGGCCCTGGCTCAGAAGAACGGTAAGGGACCTGCCACCCGGGAGACCATGGGAGGCAGCTCTGAGTGGACTTATTCTAGAAAAGGAGCCCCCGGCCGGCCTCCTCTTGGGAAACCTGGCATGTCCTATCTCTTGTGTTGCATGACTGAGAGCTTTCAGTGTCTTCTCTCTCTCTGTTCACTTGGCTGCCTGTCACGTGGCACCATGTTACCCAAGGTCGTACGAACCTGTCACCCAACAGCAGCCCCCAGGCCCCTGTGTTTGATTTGACTTTGGCAGAGGATGGAATGCCAGCCCTTTGCCCCTATTCCGACAGCTGCAATAATGAGGATTTATTACTGTCTGATAAGAAATCCTGAAGGAGTCCTGACGCCACTGCAGGGCCGGTTAGTTGGCAGCTGTGTGGTGGCGTCAGGCCTCCTCTGCCATCCTCAGTGTTGGGGACTCCTCGGATGACCCCGGGATGGCTAGGGCAGGTCTGGTTCCCACCTCCCAACAGGACAAAATGCAGCAAAACACGAGGCCGCCATCTCTTCCTCACGTCTCTCTCTTTTCTCGAGAGCCAGTAAAACATTTTCTAGAACCTCTGCGATGGAGTCCCCCTCACACCCCACTGGCTAAAACTGGGTCACGTGAATACCTGGCAGGGAGAAGGGGGCAGCCGTGATTGGCTGAGGCCGCAAGTCAGCAAACTTTGGCCCAGTGTTTATTGTTTATTTATTTATTTTATTGTGTTTATTTTTTAGGGCCACACCTATGGCATATGGAATTTCCCAGTCTAGGGGTCAAATGTGAGCTGCAGCAATGCGGGATCCGAGCTATGTCTGTGACTCACACCACAGCGCACGGCCGCGCAGGATCCTTAACCCGCTGAGCAAGGCTGGTGATCGAACCCGTGTCCTCATGGATACGAGTTGGGTTCATTACCTCTGAGCCACAACGGGAATCCCAGGCCCAGTTTTTGAATGCTTCCTGCAGCTCCCAAATATAAGGTAAGATTAAAGCAGAGAGGCTGGGGTGCCGGCAGTCGGGCAGGGCGTGCCAGGGAGAAATCCTAGAAGGCTGGAGGGCAGACGTTGCGGAGCAGACGGGCCGCCCGACCTTTCTGCTTTTAGCTTGTTTCTCTCAGCAGCCGCCTTTGCCCTCCTGCCGCTTCCCCCGGCCTCTTCCTTCCTCCCCACCCCAAACCTTCCCAGGGGGCGTGACCCCAGTGAGGCGGGATGGGACCTGTCCCCCGATTCTAGCCTGTCTCTGCCACGCCGATGTTTCTCAGCAGCCTCCCCACACAGCTTACCAGCCGCTGGTTATCACAGGTTTGGGGCTCAAGAGGGGAATTTTATCACCTGGGGAATCTGCAGACTTTATCATCGGGCCATCCATGGCCCTCCATGGCCTCACACGTGTCACCTGCGCCGTTCCAGCTGTACTGAGCTCCCGTGTAGACGAGAACGGGGGCCCAGATCAGGGAATGGACGTTGCTCTTCCAGTGTGTTGGCTGGGCATCCATTCAGGGAGCCGAAAGCTCTCTGACTCTTTCCTCTTCCCCTGCAGCTCGGAACATACCCTGACTTTGAATGGCCTTCTGCCTTAGCCCACGTGGGTTGGGTCATTAGTCTGGAAGGTTCTCTCTGCCTCTCCCTACCCTGTCCTCTGGCAGATTTCACCTTGTGCTTGAGCCCTGGGCATAGCATCCTCTCGTCCGTGAAGCCTGCCCGCAGGCCGGGTCCGCCGTGTCCCGTGTCTGTCTCCCCAGCCCCTGACGTAGATCAGGCGCATAGCAGGTACAGTGGATACTGTTACCGAACCAGTGACAAAATGAATTCCATGGCTTCTAACGCCTAGTGTAAATGCTTCTAGGGTTGGCTGGTCAAGTGAGTCAGCAGAAACACGCCGCCTCCCAGACCATGCAGGGCTCAGGGGAGCGGGGTGGTGGGGGGGTGGTCCATCACTTTGGAGAGCTGGGGGGAGTGGCCAGTGTGCTCAGAGAAGGAAGCAGCCACTTCCAGCCCGGAAGATCAAGGGAGGCTTCATGGAGGAGGTGGCATCTGGGTAAGGCCTAGAAAGATGGGCTTTGAACCCTCCCCTTCTGCCCTGGCTCTGTGAGCCCTGGGCATGCTGAGTCCGTTCCGGTTCCAGGTGGTGAGGCACAGCTCTGCTGAGGGTCCTGTTGCCAGAGTGGGGACGGGGGGGCCCTGCTCGGAGTACTTTAGGTCCGCTGTGCGGAGAGTGAAAGGGCAGGAAAGTGGAGGACCCACCCAGTCCTGCTCCCAGAAGCCTTGGGAAAATAGACTCGTGTTTTGGGAATGGGGTAACGAGAGCAGAAGAGACTCTGTTTGACTCTGGGCCGGCAGATTTCCTTCAAAATAATGCCTGTGTAGAGGTGTCGTGGGTAATTGACTTGGGCTGTCAGCAGATGTTTATTGAGCATCTGGTGTGTATGCTAGAGGTGGCAGGGCTTCCACAGCAATACCCTGCGGTCCTTGCCCTTACAGAGCCCACTCCCTGGCAGAGGAGGGAGGGTCTGTGTGTGGCCAGTGGTGACACAGGCTGGGTTCTGTAGAAGAGGATGTACCCGGTGCCAGCAGAGAACTCGTAGTGTTGCCTGATATATTTTCTTTTATTTTCATTTTTATTTTATTTTTTTGGCTTTTGTATGGCTGTGCCCACGGCATATGGAGGTTCCCAGGCGAGGGGTCGAATCAGAGCTGTAGCCGCCGGCCTGCGCCATGGCCACAGCAACGTGGGATCCAAGTCACATCTATGACCTAAGCTGCAGCTCACGGCAGTGCCGGATCTTTAACCCACTGAGCAAAGCCAGGGATCGAACCCACGTCCTCTTGTATACTAATCTGGTTTGTTACCGCAGAGCCTCAACAGGAACTCCTAATGTTTATTTATTGAATGTTCACGTCTGCCAGGCAGTGGCCTAAGGGCTTTATATGTCACTTCGTTTAATCTTCCGACCACCTTGGGCAGTGGGTACCATTAGCGCAGATGGGGAAACTGAGGCACCGTGGGCTCAGGTGGGTGACAGAGTAAACCACGGGACTGGCTAGGGCTCTTCAGAAAAACAGAACCAGTAGAATATATAGATTATTTATTTTAGGGAATTGGCTTATGTGGTCATAGGGGCTGGCAAATCTGAAATTTGTCGGGCAGACCGGCCGGCTGGAAACTCAAGTGGGACTTCTGTGCCACAATCTGAAGGCAGAACCCCTTCTCTGGGAAACCTTTTGGTTTTCTCTCTTAGTACTTGACATGCCAGTTCCTTTTATTTTTTTAAACGGCTTTGTTGAGGCAGAATTGACATGCATAAGCTACACAGAGTAGAGTTTGGTAGGTTTTGATGTATGTGTACCATATCTGAAACCAGTGTCACCACCAAGATGGTGAGCTTATCATCGCCCTGCAGAGTTCCCTCGTGTCCCTTTGTGACCTCCCACTTCCGCCTCGCTCTCTTCTCCGTTCCTAAGCAACCGCTGATCTGCTTTCTATCAGTAGACATTAGTGTACATTTTATAGAGTTTTGTATAAATGGAGTTGCACCATCTGTACGCTTTTTCTGATCTGGCCTCTTTCACTCAGCATAATTATTTTGAATTTCTTCTGTGCCGTTGCACAGATCAGGAATGCCCTTCGAATGCTGAGTATTACTCTGTCGGATGGATGTACCGCGGTTCGTTTACCCTTTTGCCTGTTGACGGACGTTTGGGCCCTTTTCTTATTTTGCTTTTGATTGAAATAGAAAATTCCTGTAGAGAAATGCCCACATCACAGCGTGTAGATCCGTGCGCGGCACGCATCTGTGTACCAGCCTTCAGATCAAGAAGCAAAAGCAGGACCAGCACCCCAGAAAGCCCCCACGTGTTCCCTCCTAGGGCCACATCCCCCACACCGCATTGCCACTCTCCAGCATGGGGAGCTGGCAGCGTGGGTCCATCTGACACCATGGATCAGTTTTGCTGGCTCTTCTCCTCTATAAAATCATATGCTCCGTATTTGTGTGTTTCATCCACGTTGTGTCTGGGAAGTTGTAGATTGTAGAGATTTGCTGTTTTTCAGTTCTGCCGTTGATGGGCCTTTGGGAGTTTTCCAGCTTGGGGCTGTTACGATTAGTGTACCTATAAACATCCTGTTGCGTGTCTTTTTTTAAATTATTATTATCACAGTGTAGTTGATTTACAGTGTTGTGTTAGTTTCATGCACACAGCAAAGTGATTCAGTTATACATACCTGTATATATATATATTTTTTTCAGATTCTTTTCCGTGTTAGGTGATTACAGAATATTACATACAGTTCCCCTGGTCCATGTCCTTTAGCAAACAAGCGTGTGGTCCTGCCTGATGCGGGTCTGGGTTGGAGTTGCTAGGCCCTGTGTTCACTTGGAGCAGGTTCTGGCTCGCAGTTTTTGAAAGCAGTGTGTCCCCCTCTCCCAGCCGGTGTCCTAGCTGCTCCACATCCTCGCCAGTGCTTTGTATTCACGTTTGTGTTTTCCATCTTAGCCGTTCTGGTGGGCCCTCCGTGCGCTTGCAGCTTGCATCGCAGTCTTCATGTGCATTTCCTGGGAGAGTCTTGCCCGGAGCCCGTGCTGTCATCGGATGGCCCCTGCTCACCGAGGCTCCCTGTTTCTTACAGGCCGAGTGCTCGTCCACTGCCGAGAGGGTTACAGCCGCTCCCCCACGCTCGTCATCGCGTACCTCATGCTGCGTCAGAAGATGGACGTCAAGTCCGCCCTGAGCATCGTGAGGCAGAACCGTGAGATCGGCCCCAACGACGGTTTCCTGGCCCAGCTCTGCCAGCTCAATGACAGACTAGTCAAGGAGGGCAAATTGAAACTCTAGGGCGCCCCCACTGCCTCTTCTCTAGAGGGTCCCAAGCTGCCATGTTTAGGAAACACAGTGTCCCCTGCTCCCAGCATCACCAGGCACTAGCCCACAAGTCTGTCCCAACACAGCCCTGGGCCACTTTCCCCCTGGGGAGCAGATAAAGAAGCCGGCTACGGAGGGCGTTCTTGCTCCCTGTGTGTCCTGTGCCTACAGTTCATGACGCCCTCACCCCGAGGCGGGGGCGCAGAGGGAGGAGGCCTGGGCCAGCCTGAGGCCTGAGACGCTCACAGGGGCCCCTCCTGACCTCCCCTGTCCCCCACACCCCCCCACCCCTGGGCCCTCTCCCGAGTGGGGACCACGGCACCTGGAGCGCTGTAAAGGAACTATGCAAACTCGGGCCCCTCTCTCCCTGCGGTGTCTGCCTCCCCCGCTCCTCGCAGCCGTCCACACCCTGCTCGTCCGTCCGTAGGCAGAGGCGCGTCATGGGGTATGCAGCTGGCTTGGGGTCATTTGTCGGTGGGTGGAAATTCCCACGGAGGGACTGCATCTTAATGATTTCCTTGGGATTAAAGATACCTAAACAAAGAGGCCCTTGAGCAGGCAGAGACATCCCCCTGGGGGACTCGCCCAGGTCAGTTAGTTTGAAAAATGTGAGTCCTCGGAAGGAGAGCTTGGGTTCAGAATCCGCCTCTTTGGGATACGCGGCTCGCCGGCACCCGGTCTGTGAGAAGGGCGATGCCTCGGGCAGGGTTTTCTTTTTCTTGTTTTAGAAAACAGGGTGTTGAAGTCGAACCTATTTAAAAACCCCACCATTTGGAGGATTTTAAGGATTTTGTCCTGAATTATAGTGTTGGCGAGCCCCAGCCACTTGTGCTCACTTGCTTTTTGTCTCAGTTGCTATTCCAAGAACAGGAGGGGGAAGTTGGCCAATTATAGCCTGCATGCGTGTGCGTGTGTGTGTGTGTGTCCCAGCTACGCAGCCAGAAGCTGGATGAGCAGGGAGATGAACGGGCCCAGGCTCACACCCTAACTGCTCACAGGTAATTCTTACAGCTCTCTGGTGCCAGGAAATGTCCTGGAGCCTTGGCAGCAAAAATGACGCAGCCAAGCCAAAAGGAACATGGCAGAACATCCAAATGGAGGCTTTATTGGTGGTAGAGCAAACAAACAAAAAGAAACAGCCTTTTTAAGGACTTTTTTGGGATGATGTTGGAATGCAGTAGCACTCACACTCACACGTGTGCACACATACATCAGAATTTAAGAGTTTTGCTTTTGAACACAGTCTTGTTAGGACGGCATCATTGTCCTCGGCGCAGGTGATACAGTGCTGTCATCTTCAGGTACCCTGATGGCAGTGCGCGTAGCACACAGGTGTCCAGTAAAAGTTTGTGGAATTAAAACTTTTTTTTTGGCATGTGGAGGTTCTGGGGCCAGGGATCAAACCCGTGCCACAGCAGCGACTTGAGCCACAGCAGCAGCAATGCCGGATCCTTAACTGCTAGGTCACCAGGGAACTCCTAAAACTTTATTTTTTTGAGCACCAAATATATGCAGGGCATTGTTCTGGGGGGGGAGGTGTATCAAGCTCCCAGAAGCCTGAGTTGCTGGTAGGATCCCTTGTGAGGACTTGCAAAGGAGTCTTACCTGAAATGAGATATCAGGGACTTTTGCTGAATATTTAAAATTCAGTTTTAAATTTCAGTTCAGGCAGTATTAACAAGGTAGGGAATGTGCCTTTTCCAGAGTTAGCCAGGAGCTTCCAGCTAGGATAGGGAGCAGCAGGTGTGTCTCGGGGCTTTCCTCGAAGGTATAATGGTCTTATTTTGGCAGAAGCGGAAGCGGCATCTCGCAACCTAGATGTTTCTTTCCTTTGCTCTGTGACCGCAGCAGCCCTAAAGAGACCTGAATCTGTCTCTTTTTCGGATAGCAGGCTACCCAGACAGACCCAGCCTCTTGACTGTGTCCCTCACAGCTCTCAAAGAACTCTCCCATTTAATCCGACGTGATCCTCACAATAACCCCATGCACTTGTAGAGTTTATTCATGTATCACTACCTTTAAAAAAGGGTCCTGGGGTTCAGGTGATTAGGGGTGTGGTGCTCAGAGCCACCCAGCTCTGAGGCAAGCTTTCAGGTTTGCTGGTCTCTGAAGCTGAATTTTATCTCTCATACTATACTCGAGAAATGAGCCCCTGGGAGTGTCCAGGTGCACTGGACATGCCCTTGACCCAGCCCGTTTGCACAAGGGCCAGTTAGCTTTGCGGACGAAGGACGACGGTTCAAGCTGTGGGTGTCGTGGTGGGCGTGGAGTGGGGGCTGGGGAACGTGCCCTGGTCCAGGAAAATGATCCCCGATGGGGTTAGAATGTGTGGCTCTTCTTCTAGGAAACGTGAAGCACCCCTAAATCAGAGCTTTCTGCTCCACTCTGGAAGATGCTCGGGAGCTGACTGCCCTTGACCCCCCAGGCTCAGGCAGTGGTCACCGCACAGGACGGCCACAGGGATTTAGGCTAGCTGACCCAGACCTCTTGCAGTCCTCTCCGGAGGCAGGTCGGAGAAGAGGTCATGGGGAGAATTACTGCCTTCACTTTGGGGCTACTTTTATGCTGATAACTTGATAGTCTTTAGTCCCAGAAACCCCATATTTACTTCACAAGGTGTAGCTCCTAGTTCTTTGAGTAAAACGAAATCCAATTCTATTGTTTAAGAGCCAACACATACCCAGCTGAGTGGAGAGCTGTTCCGGACAACTCTCTACCCCTGGGAAGTGATGGAATAGGAACTCAGGGTGCCTCTACCCCGTCCTCTGACCAGATCCCTTCCTGTGACTAGCAGACCTCAATCTAGAACAGCTTAGAACACCAAATGATTTTCTTCTCAATTCTAAAGCAGTACACCTTTCACAGGCTGCTTTGTTTCCCTGCCACTCTGAGTTAGCTGGAGAGCAGAAATCACCATCTGTCAAACAAGGGAACTCAACACGAAGAGGTCTCTTTTGGCTCTGATACCATAGGGTCCTCTAAGAATCCCCATTGACCTTGACCACCACCTGGAAATTATAGGGTGTGTAACCATATGTTGACCAGCAGGTGGCGCTGTATTCCACCCTTGGTGATGGATGCTTGGAGAAAGGAATGTTGGTGCCTTTTGTGTCACAAGTTAATATATTAAGAAGCTAATGTTTTAATGGAAATAAGCACTGATCTTAAAATAGGAAGATGTTAGTTTTTCTCGCAGGAAATTTTCTGTCATAAAACCGGCATCAAGAACCACTGAAGAGCCCACAGTGATGGTCCTTCCAAGGCAAGATTTTAATCCTGATTGGAAAGAGTCCATCTCCGGTTGAGATGGCAGATTGGTTGGAAGCTTAACTTACCTCCTGTCAGCTTTTAGGGTAATTTGATTGTGAAAGTGTGAATTTTCTGGACAGAAAAGGGGAAGGTATTAAATTGATTTAAAAAACAAAAGTAAGTTTAATGTCTGTTATATCACAATTCAGTGTTAAAACACTAAAACTGTAACCAAAATAAAGGTCTTACATTACAGAGAAATGGTCTTTTGTGTCCTCCTTATCATAGTTGATTTTCTTTTACACTTTCATGCTTAGCTTTTATATTTGCCTTTTTTAACTTTAAAAAATAATCATCTGAAAACTAGCCGGCCTAAGCTAGTTATAGTTTCTGTCATCGTTATATTTATGCAGTAAATATTTGTTGAAATCTCTCCAGTACCAGAAATTTCCTGTTAGGAAAAAATCTTTTTACGTATTTAATTTTTTATTAATGTCAGGTTTATTGCAGTATAATTAGAATATTCTTGATTAGAGTGGCCCACCACAAATGAGGGAGGTAAGGAGTTCTCTTTGATGTAGCAGGTTAAGGATCAGGCATTGTCACCTCCAGTGGCTTGTGTTCCTGCTATGATTCAGGTTCAGTCCCTGGCCCGGGAACATCCACGTGCCGTGGGCGTGGCCAAAAAGAAAAGAAAATGAGGGAAGTTAGATTTATGTTCCTAAGAAAGCAGGGGACAGGGGTGAGCGCCTCAGGGTAGCCTTACATGAAGACTGGGGTGGCATTTTAGGATTTGAGTGATCCTGCAAACAGGCAGTCCCCACAAACCCCCTGCCTCCAGAGATCTTATAATTTCCTCCATCAGTGCTAGCTCCTTTATGATAAGCATTACTTCTTTTCCCCTCTGAATAAAGAACTCAGAGAAAGTTGGGTGCCTTTTCTCCCGATAGAAAAGAGCCTCTGGTCTCTAGCGCCCCATCTGCAGCAGGAGGCAATTAGACTAGTTCAGGATTTGCCAAACTTCTTTGGCAACACAATCTTTATGTTTTTACAGAAAATCTTCTGATATAGAGAACTGGGACTGTGTATTTTAATTGTAACTAAAACACATTTTCATTTAAAAGGTAATATATACACAGTAATAAATTCAAACAATACAAAAGGCTTGGAACAAAAAGTCAATCTGCTACCCCAAACCTTCAATGCCCCTCTCCTAGGAGAAGCCCCTACTAAGTATGTCCTTCTAGAAAAGTGCCGTGTATGTGTAGGTGCACACTGTGTGTGTGTGTGTGTAGAGATGACCTTTCTCTGTAACAGAAAATGTGCTTGCACTTTTCTTTGTCTTGCTTGGCAATATATTGTACTCACCGTTCATTTTAACAACCACATAGCGTCCATTGTCTCCGGAGGTACTATGACTTCTGTATACTCTTTTTTTAAAAAAATGATTGATTGATTGATTGATTGTCTTTTCTAGGGCCGCACCTGTGGTATATAGAGGTTCCCAGATTAGGGGTCAAATTGGAGCTGTATAATTACATGTGACAAATCCATATATGTACATGTAATCGGGTCACCACATGGTGCAGTTGGAAAATCTGACAGAAATCTGTAAACCAGCTATAATGCAAAAAAAAAAAAAAAAAAAAATTGGAGCTGTAGCCACCAGCCTATGACACAGCCACAGCAATGCAGACCTATACCACAGCTCACGGCAACGCTGGATCCTTAACTCACTGAACAAGACCAGGGATTGAACCCACAACCTCATGGTTCCTAGTTGGATTTGTTAACCACTGAGCCACAACGGGAACTCCCCCTCCCCCTTTTTTTTTTAAAGAACTGCCCCCCGGGGGCATCTGGAAGTTTCCAGGCCAAGAATCCAATCAGAGCTGCCCGCCTACACCCCAGCCACAGCAAAGCCAGATCCAGATCATGTCTGTGAGCTACACCACAGCTCACAGATACTAGTCAGGTTCATTACCACCGGGCCACAACAGGAACTCCTTGTATACTCTTATTTTAAAGATCCAGTCTGCTTTAAGGGCCCCAAATGTAAAATGAGGCTCATGAATGATAATCCCTGTGTTTTAACAGTTTTGTATCCAGTTAATTTTTGGCGTCTGCTGGGGGTGGTACAGCTATCCCAATATTCAGACCTAACTAAGGAGAGGTGTCCTCTCCTCCGTTGTGTAATTTTATGGATGTGGATATGCCTAAGTCTAACTGTGAAAAAGACAGTCTCTGACCTAGAGCCTACCGAATTGCCAACCCATTTATAAGAAGTTGGAGAGTTCCCATTGTGGCTCAGTGGGTTAAGAACCCGACATAGTGTCCGTGAGGATGCGGGTTCGATCCCCGGTCTTACTCAGTGGGTTAAGGATCTGGTGTCGCCGAGAGATACGGTGTAGGTTGTAGATGCAGCTCTGATCCCGTGCTGCCGTGGCCGTGGCGTAGGCCGGCAGCTGCAACTCCAATTCTGATGCAACCCCTACCTGGGACCTTCCATACGCTGAAGGTGCGGCCCTTAAATAAAGAAGAAAAAGAATCCCCAGTTTCCATGAATGAGAGACAGGGAGCTTGGGGGCCAAATGGAGAGTGAAGAAAACTTACTCCTGAGGTCCCTTCCCGGTCAAACACTCTACAATCCTGAGGAGTCCAAGGAGCATAACCTGTTTTCCAAAGTTGGCATGTCCTTCGGAGTCTGGAACAGATGCCACGTCTTCCCAGATCCACCCCAAGGGTGTTCTCTTCTCTAAAGGCCCGTAACACTAGTTCCCATTGTGGCTCAGTGGCAACAAACCTGACTAGTATCTATGAGGAAGAGGGTTCGATCCCTGGTCTCACTCGCTGGGTTAAGGATCCGGCATTGCCAAGAGCTGCAGCATAGTTCACAGATATAGCTCGGATCTGGCCTTGCTGTGGCCGTGGTGTAGGCCGGCAGCTGCTAGCTCCAATTTGACCCCTAGCTGGGAACTTCCATATGCCGAGGGTGCAGCGCTAAAAAAAGGAAAAAAAAAAGAGCAATGAGAGGATATCTTTGCAGTCACAGAATTGTTCTTTGTCTTGGCTGTGATGGTGGTTACTTGAACCAGTCCATATGATAAAGTCGCATAGAACTAAACACACACACACACACACACACACACACACACACAGACACACACAGGTACAAATAAAACCAGGGAAATCTGGGAAGACTGGTGTATTGGATCAATGTCAGAACGCTGGGTTTTACAAGATGTTACCACTGAGAAAACCAGGCAAATGGAATAGGGAATTTTCTCTGTATTATTTCGTACAAGTGCATGTGATACGACGACCGCAAAATAAAAAGTTTAATTCAAAAAATGTCTTTGTCCGAGGATGTTCATAGCATCCCTGTGGAGGATAGGGGACACCCTAAACCACCCATAATGGAAATCAGTTAAGACCCTGGGAGTCTAATTCCAGGGAGTATTGTCTAGGTCTGAACAATGCCATGTTTGTGGACTGAAAAAATATAAAGCTGAATTAGTGTTAAGGGGAAAAGCCGATGGCATCACAGCAGATTCTCTCAGACATTCTATGGACAGTATGTAATTCAAAAGGATGGACAGAGAGTAATTCAAAAGGATGGAGATAATTTAGAAGTTCAAGTCCACTGGATTCTTCTTCTTCTTCTCCTTCTCCTTCTCCTTCTTCTTCTTCTTCCTCTTCCTATTCTTCTCTCTCCTTCTCCCTTCCCTGCTCTCTCCCTAAACACCACTTCAGTTTCAAATAAAATGAAATCCTGAGCCCTGCCCTCCTCTGGCCGCTGGCTCTTCCTTCCGCCTCCAACAGGTGGCAGACGTGTTCCAAGGATGGTCCCCACGGTGTCCCTTTGCCATGGATGAGCCACAGATCCCGACAGCAGGTGGGGCCCCAGCATTATTCTCACAGGTTCAAGGAATCCAGACAACGGAACTGCCCTCTTCGGAGTCCAGGGCAAGAAGACAGTTGTCTGGCAGCAACAGGGTTAACGGTCCACATTCCAGAGCCAGGGAAAAGGAGGCTGGCGGGTCACAGACAAGGGGAGCGGCTCGGAGGGCCCCCTTCTCACAACACAGGCCAGCCCTGTTGGGAGAGATAGGTCACCCCCAACAATGGCCACAGCTGTTTTCGTCTGCCCTGAAGGAAACTGACTTAGGAAGCAGGTATCAGAGAGGGCCCTTCCTGTAGGGGCTTCTGTCTGGCTTGTAAAACTGTCAGAGCAGCTGCATTCATGTGTCGGGTGATGAATGATGGCAAGGAGGGACAGACGGCTGCAGATGGACACAGTGACTTGCAAGTCGAGGCAGGTGGCAGAGGCATTGCATAGGCTATGCAGGTGGGGCGCTGATTCATTGCCCAGTGAAAATACCAACGGGCCCTGGGCCACAGCCCTCTTTCCAGCCTCCTCCAGGGCTGGGAGTGGCTGTGCCTCCTCAAATAATACATCTGCCCCGAAAGCTTCCGCCGACCCTCCTTCATTTTCCTGCACCTCAGGTGTGAACCTGCCTCCCCTGGGCCTAGGTAGCAATTCCTTTGGGGTTCTCTGTGGCTGGCTGGACCTGGGATGGCTTCACAGAATGTTCCCTACACTATGCACCAATAAGGTTTTCCGGAAAGGCCTCGGAGCTCACTTTGAAAAATGTAAGGGGCTGGGAGACACGAAAAAAAAAAATGTTAGCACTAAAAATGCTGGCTTTCACTTTTGCTAAGAAAAGGAATTTTTCTGCTCTCCACTCCTTCCCACAGCCTGGCTGGGGGAAATAACTGCCTTTGGCACATTATCCTGCCCAGACGTGCCTGTCACCAAAGACAGGATTTCCGAGGAGCATGAGTTGAGGTTTCCTCCTTGTCTCTATCCCCAGGGACTGTTGACTTCCCATCCTGGCCTTGAACCCAGAACCCCTGCCCCCTCCACCAAGTGGGAGCCCTAGCTGTGACCTTCTGGTTTTCCCTCTTCCCTTCCAGAGGGTACAAGAGGTGCTTTCTCGGTCTGGATAATTGATGCTGAGCCGCATGGAGTTGAGGGCCAAGGAGATTTCTTAAAAAGAATCCTCCTGCCTCTGCCGGGATCTGGGGCAGGGTGGGGGGTTGGGTGGGGGGACAGATACCCATAGACACCCAAGACACCCAAGAACTTGGCCTGAGAAATGGGATCGGCTGGGCTAAGACTTATGGAGGACTCAGAACTGCCGTTTTCTTTGTTAAGCTGGTCCAAAGTTGGTTTTGAGAAAGCCTGAGGGGCCCAGAGAGGTAGCGATGAGGAGCTGGAGCTCATTCTGATATCTGAAAACCACAGGCTCCTGCACGTGGGAGGGAGGCATGGAAAGCGGGCTCGCCTGGCACGCCCCCTCGCTATGGGTCACCTGGGAGCACCAGCCGCACTTGGGGGACATTTCTGAACTTGAGGAGAAGTCTTTGGGGGAGGGCCTGCTCTGAACACACCCCGTTCCCTCCCTCTGGGCTGAGGGAAGCATGGGACCAGCCCTGCCCCAGCCTGTCCTCATTGGCTGGCACCAGGCAGAGGGGGCTTTAAAAAGGCAAACGTGGCCAGGCTGGGGACCAGAGCCTGTGCTACTGGACGGCCCGGTGCCCTCCTCCAGCTGGCACCATGCAGCTCTCGCTCACCCTGTGTCTCGTCTGCCTGCTGCCGCACGCAGCCTGCCGCGTGGTAGAGGGCCAGGGGTGGCAGGCCTTCAAGAACGATGCCACGGAGATCATCCCTGAGCTGAGTGAGTACCCGGAGCCGCTGCCAGAGCTGAACAACAAGACCATGAACCGGGCGGAGAACGGAGGGAGGCCTCCCCACCATCCCTTTGAGACCAAAGGTATGGAACGGAAAAGAGCGTTTTTAGCATAAGGGTCCTCGGAGGGTTCTCTTGGGTGCTTTTTTTTTTTTATGTTATTGGGGTATAGGGTTGTGTTAGTTTCAGGTGTACAGCAAAGTGATTCACTCATACATATACACGTATCTATTCTTTTTCAGACTCTTGTCCCATATAGGTTATTAGAGAATATTGAATAGAGTTCCTTGCGTTATATAGTAGGTCCTTTTTGGTTAACTGTGTTATAGCTTTGGGGGGGGGTTAAAGACTAGGGTTGACAGACTGGGCTAGACTGTGAGCCACTGCCGCCACCAGCGGAGGGACAGTCTTGCCTGGAAGTAGAGGAAGGATGATATGCCAGCGTAACCTTGGAATTCAAGTGCAAGGGCATGGGGCTGTCGGGGGGCTGGCGGTGAGAGCCCAGAGCAGGAAGGAGGCTGAGGCGGTGAGGGTACAGCATAGGGACAGGCTCAGGGGCTCAGAAAGGAGACTTCAAAGAATCCCCTCCCGAGAAGAGGGGAACCAGGGTCCAGCTGCTGACACCACTGGAGAGGGGACAAGGCAGGGGAGACTCGCATCTATGAGCACCTGCTGGATGCAGACACCACGTGGGCTGCACCTGAACCGTACCCCCCTGGGAACTCCCAAGTCGAAGGTGAAGGAACAGTCTTCAGAGATTAAGTGGTTAAGAACAAGTGAGCAGAGAGCTGAGATTTGAAGCCAGTTTGATCCCATGATGAGTCAGCCCTGGTAGGGGGTGTGGGGGTGTCGGGGGCCAAAAGCAAAAGCCGATCTCCACTAAGTGGTGGAAAAGAGATGCCAGAGCCGCCCACACCCTTTCAGCTCCCACCATGGCTGGTCTATCCAGTGAGCTGGCACCTGAAGGCACGGGAGCTGCAGGCACAGTTTTAGCTTCTGACCTGGGTGGCAGCTGGGTCCAGGCCCTGGAGAGGGGAGGTAGCATCCTCTGTGCAGGGCGTGGACACAGGTGGCCCCATCTGTCCTAAACCACCCCCACCCCAAGACCCAGCCTTGCTTCCGCCCCGGGAGGGAGGCTGACCCCAGCAGAAAGGCAGTGGCCCCAGCAGAGGGCGTACCTGGGTTCCTGGTCAGGTCTGCACTGAGTAGCCTGGGGGGCAATGGGCACAGCTGGCTCTGCAGCAGGTGGGAACTGCCGGCGGCGGGGCCGGGATGACACTTCAGAGTGAGGCCCTCTAGCCATGGTCCAGGTGGGAGAGGGAGTCCCCCTGCCCAGGCTCCAGCATCCTGCCCCGCTTCACCTCTGGCCGGGACTGGGGGCTCCGCAGAGGGCAACCCCAGAGGAGGCTGGCGGAACACAAGCCTTCAAAGGGGGAGGGTAGGAGTGCCTCTCCCCAGCTCCTGCTCGGGATGGTCAACTAAGCTCAAGCAATGGGCTCAAGTACAAGACGGCCACCTCCCTGGGCTCCCATGAGAGCCACTGGCCCGGAGGAAGCCTCGTGATCCAAACAAAGTCACCCTTTGCAGAGGAAGAAACTGACCTAGGGGTACTATTCTTGGAAAGCCCCAAAGCTGCCTTCCCTGGGCAAGGAGACCGCCCCACACGTGACACCTGCGGCTTGGGAGCAGGGCTGAAGATGCCAAACCCGCCCAGAAACCAGAAGGCTGGCCATGGGAGGAGGGCAACCCCCACGTCCCTCCTGCTGTGCTCCTTCTCCCAGGGCTGGGGGCCTGGACTTCTGTGCCTCCTCTCTGGTTTAGGTCTTAGGACAATTTTCCTCGCTTTGTGTCACATTGGAACTGTCTCTATGAGACCCTTGGAGATGAACAGGTGCTCACACGAGGACCATCCGTATAAAAAAGCTCCCAGGGGTCTGAGCCCACAGTGGGAGACAGAGTCAAGGTGTCTCAGGGGGAGCAAGCCAAGCCTTAGAGCCTAACCTTCCTCCAAACAGGGAGCAAGCCTGTGTCACCATCAGGTGTCCATCAAATGCCCCCCACCCCCCCTCCCACAAAGATGGGCCTGGCAGAGTGCCTAGTACACAGCA
Organism: Catagonus wagneri; assembly: GCA_004024745.2. Taxonomy (NCBI): domain Eukaryota; kingdom Metazoa; phylum Chordata; class Mammalia; order Artiodactyla; family Tayassuidae; genus Catagonus; species Catagonus wagneri. The sequence continues at coordinate 2,469,553 of PVHT021183690.1, read as the reverse complement.
GGTGCTTAATAAATGTTTGTAGCAGCTGTAGGTTTCCAATCAGAGCTTGGTCCCCCTCTGACAGGGAATTAAATAAATGCAGTAAAAAAAAAAAAAATCAGTCCTTTGTCCCTCCCCCGACCGTCAGCCCAGCCTTCCATGGGCTCTGGCAAACAACCTTGAGGGAGCCGAGAAATACTGGGGTCCCAGGGGAGCAGAGCCAGGAGACCAGCTCTGCCTTTGGGGCAAGTGCTTTCCCCACTCTGGGCCTCCGTGTCCACAGCAGTCATGAGGGGCTGGACAGGCTGCCTTCGGCTCCTTTCATGTCTAATGACTTCAGTCTCGTCTCCCTCCCCTTCCATCTGTCTTCTCAGCAGCCCAGCCGCCCTGATTTAGTACCTTCAATTAACCCCTACTCCTTCCTCCATCCCCCCCCGTCACTCCTCCCAGCTGGCTGGAAAAGGAATCTGGGAGAAGCCAAAGCCATTCAGAGGGTGAGGCCAGGGACCCTGTAGCACAGATGTGACTTAAGTCTGGCCAAGAGAGCCCCCTGGAGAGGAATAATAATAACATATAAGAGCCAACACTTCTAGCTCTTACTATGTGTTAGGCGGTGTCCTCTGAAATATATATACAATGGATTAATTCACTGAATCCTCAAGACCAGCCGTTTTACAGATAGGAAGCACAGAGAGGTTAAGCAACTTGCCCAAGGTCACACAGCGACGGAGCCGATATTTAAACCTGAAGCAGTCACTTGGCTCCAAAGTTTTAGGGGGACAGGCTGGGCCGGAGATCTTTCCACCAGCTCCAGAGTACTTGGGCCCTTCGCGTGTAATAGATCCCCAGGGGCAAAAGCGTCCAGGGAGAGGGCAGGTTTGGAAATGGCGAGGGTGGCTTGGAGGGAACCCGGTAGGCGGCCGGCCTGGACATCAGCCCTCACGCGCGCCTCTCTCCGCAGACGCCTCCGAGTACAGCTGCCGCGAGCTGCACTTCACGCGCTACGTGACCGACGGGCCGTGCCGCAGCGCCAAGCCGGTCACCGAGCTGGTGTGCTCGGGCCAGTGCGGCCCCGCGCGCCTGCTGCCCAACGCCATCGGCCGTGGCAAGTGGTGGCGCCCCAGCGGGCCCGACTTCCGCTGCATCCCCGACCGCTACCGCGCGCAGCGGGTGCAGCTCCTGTGTCCTGGCGGCGCGGCGCCGCGCGCGCGCAAGGTGCGCCTGGTGGCCTCGTGCAAGTGCAAGCGCCTCACTCGCTTCCACAACCAGTCCGAGCTCAAGGACTTCGGGCCCGAGGCCGCGCGGCCGCAAAAGGGCCGGAAGCCGCGGCCCCGCGCCCGGGGCGCCAAAGCCAACCGGGCGGAGCTGGAGAACGCCTATTAGACCCAGTCGCGCCGCGCCCCCCACCCAGGCGCCCCAGGTTTCCGCCCCCCTGCGCGCGGTTTGATCGTTTGTATTTCATTTTAAATGCCTGCAGCCCAGGGCCGGGGGTTGAGACCTTCCTGGCTGCGGCAGGAGGGAGCCAGGCGCTGCGGATCCCAGGTGTCAGCAAAGCCCACCTCTTCTCTCCCTCCTAGGGGGTCCCGGGGGCAGGGGAGGAAGCTGAGTCACAGACACTGAGCCACGTAGCCCCGCCCACCGGGGCTGCCAACCTTTGCAGGTCCCGCTTCGGAGGAGGCAGAAAAGAAACCGTTTCACTGCCCTGGGGATTTAAGGGAGCAGTGGGGAGTGAGAAAAATCCAGGGACTTGTTAAGAAAGTTCGATAAGATCACCCCCCCCCCCTCTGCCAGTCAGAAAGCCTCCAGTGCCGTGTTATGCCCAGGACTAACTTCCCGGGTAACCTCTGGTTACGCTCTTCTCTCTCTGGACCGAGATTTCCTCTTTGTAAAATGGAGGTGGAGTGGGATTAGCATCTGGAAGAATCTACCGTCCTGTGAGTCCCTTTGAATGGGCAGAGGAGAGAGAGAGCTTGGACTGAATCACTGACGTGGTGGCTTCCAGAATCCGGAGTGTGTAATCCTCTGATCTGACAGCCAAAGATGAAAAACAAGCAGGAAAAAAAGAAAGGAGTCTATTTCTGGGTGACAAACTCGGGGAAGGAGATGTGGTGTGTCCCAGCCTGGCCTCCCCAGATGTTTGGCCAACCCCACCCCTCCATCTCAAAGGACGCAGGAACAGCAGCGTCAAATGGGGCAGAGAAGAAGATCCGAAGGTGGTGGGAGGCCCCGAAATCAACCCTTATTCTCCAAGAGCAGCATCCCACCCTGTGGCCATATTTTAACATCACTTTCTGCAGAGAAGAGAGCCCCAGGTCCCACACACTGGGCTTGTCACCATCCGTTCAAACACCATCAGGTCCCTTCCCAGGTACCTCCTCCTGCCTCCCACCCAGGGAAACATTTCAGTCTGGAAAAGAGCTTCTTTACTGCTGTTGCGTGGGATGGATGGCATATCTTACATTAACATAATATTATTGGGGAAAAAATTACAAGGGCTGTATATATGCTGAGAAACCGCGAAGCTTAATAGCTGCCGTCCAAAAATCTTTTCAGAAAATCATTTCCAGACACCACTTACTTTCTGTGCAGTTTTAATTGTTAAAAAAAAAAAAATTTTTTTTTTTTTTAAACAGAAGCACGTGCCCTGTGAAAGCCTACCCAGCTGGTTGTTTTTGCAGTCTTTTCACGTGGAATTTGTCCACAAGAATGAAAGTAGCAGTTTTTGAAAAAAGAGTTAAGTTACCTATTTATTTTCTCACTTAAGTTATTTATGCAAAAGTTTTCCTTGTAGAGAATGACAACGTGAATATTGCTTTATGAAATACCAGTCTGTTCTTTCAAAACCCAGAGGCATTGTTAATAAAGACAATGAATTGATACCGAGAGGATGTGGTCTTGTTTTGCCAACCGCACGTGGTCATTTCTGTCAACGTTAACATCCTTCTCTTGGTCACTAGAGCTTACACCTTGGAGGCCCCCTTTGACGGGGTTATGGTGGCCCTTGTAGCAATTACGGCCTTCCTTTGAGAGGTCACGTTCGTCCTTTCCTTTCCAAACCTAGACCTCATCCCTTCAGGCAAGCTATTGTCTCACCCTCAGCCTGGTTCCCTGTTAGCAGCTTGCCCTCCGCAATGTCTTCCCAAAACACTGTTCTCACCATGTCATACCGCTGCTCTCAGTCCCTCAACAGCTCTTCCTTGCCCAGGATCAAGCTGAGGTTCTAGATCTAATAAGCAAGGCTGCTTGATTCCCATCCCCTACTCGGCCAAGCTTCCTTAATGACTCCCAAGTAGCCATGGCTGTCCCGATTCCTGGCTCCTTAGCTTACACCCCCTCCCCGAACTCCGGCTCTGTCTTTGGGGTTCGACTTCCTTGTCGCCTCTTCCCTAAAACTTCCAGAGATGTCCCAACCCCCACTGAAGCCTGTGTCCTCGCATGTCCAGCCCCTCTGTCCGTGCCGCTCCTTTAACTTCCCCGATTCTGTGTCTTCCATTCAACATTCATTCTTGGGTCACCTGTCTCGCCCGGCCAAGCCATGCTTAGTACTTGGAGAGACACAAAGCCAAGTACGCTCTAGGACCAGGCTGTCTGGTGTTCAGTCAAGCTTGTTCTCAAGTGTGAATTTTATGCCTCCCTGGTGAAAAGGTAAACTCTTCACAAGCAAGGACCATGTCTTCTCTCAACAGTCTTGAGAGGAGGTTCCCGTTGTGGCACAGTGGAAACGAATCCGACTAGGAACCATGAGGTTGTGGGTTCGATCCCTTGCCTCGCTCAGTGGCTTAAGGATCCGGCATTGCCGTGAGCTCTGGTGTAGGTCTCAGACGCGGCTCGGATCTGGTGTTGCTGTGGCTGTGGCATAGACCGGTGACTACAGCTCCGATTAGACCCCTAGCCAGGGAACCTCCAAATGCCACGGGTGTGGCCTTATAAAGCAAAAAAAAAAAAAAAAAAGGTCTTGAGAGATGAACTTACTGAGCTTACTGGAGTTCCCTGGTGGCTCAGTAGATTAAAGATCAGGGTACTGTCACTGCTGTGGCTCAGGCTGCTGCCGTGCCATGGGTTTGATCCCTAGACGGCAACTTCCATATGCTGAGGGCGTAGCCAAAAACAAAGTCTTGCCTCATCTAATCAGGCTGGATGCCAGCTGACACTCAAGGAGTACTCTTCTCTTTCCCTAAGGAGGGATGAGCAGCTACAAAGCTTTGACTCAAATCCAGCCCATCTTGGGGTAATTCCACCCCTCCCCCCAAAGCAAGCTGAGGTCCTCCCCACGACTTTCCCTTTGACCCCCAATGAGCCCTCCTAAGTTCATTACCATCATCAGCAAGTCTTTGATGGGTGTCAGTTTGTGTTGCTGAGGAGCCTCTGTAGGGAATCCCAGAATGTCCTAGAACCTAGAACACGAGGACACATAGGAAATAGTTACATTTCCAGCCCCCAGGGGCAATGTGGCAAGCTGGGTTGGACACGGGCTCTGGGGCCAGGTGTGCATTTGAATCTGAGGACACGGAGGCGCCAAAGGGTTAAATGTTTTGTCCACAACCGGGCGTGGGCTCAGTTCCCAGCCCCGACACCCGCTCGAGCTGCTCAGCGCCTGGTGGGCACGTGGGCAGATGATCAGGTCACATGGTTCTGTATAAAGTGTTCCGGGGACCAAGGATGGCAGTAATTTACTCTGCAGCGGGAACGAGGGATGAAGAAGCTTAGGGAAGGTTCACAGAGGTGGGTGCTGCTCAGAGGTTCACCCGGTGAAGGTGAGGGGAGCAGGAACGTTCTAGGCAGAGGGCACGGCCCAAGCCAAGGCCCTGAGGCTGAAGGCTGATGGTTGGAGGAGCCTCAGTTCCTTAACATGGGCTGAGTCCTCGCCGCGTGTGAGCCAGCGTCAGGGAACCTGGGATTCAAACCAAGACCCCTACCCTGAGGTACGCTTGGGGTCTGCTTCTGGGACCGTGAGATCCAGAAGAGATGAGCCCAGGCTGCAATCCCATTACCACCAAGGGAAAAAAGCCCAAAGGCTAAATTGTAGGGCCCGCTAGAGGTTATTTATGGAAAGTTATATTCCACCTACACGGGGTCTGTGAGCCTGGCGCCGATCACAACGGGAGCAAACCGGCTCCGCTGGGAGGGGCAGTGCTCTGCTGCGGGAACACACGTTCTGGGGGTGCAGCCAGACGCGGGGCTTGTATTAAGAGTCTGCGGGTCCGACAGACGGAGGGTAAGGCCAATGGAGGGACAGAAGGCAATAAGGCTCTGTCTCTCTGTCTGTCTGTCTTTCACACACATACACACTTACTCACTCCATAGGGCTCCACCTACATTGTAAGTACAAACAGAGACTGCCTTTGCACAAGGAGATAGAATGAAAGACACTCAGAGAAGCCACAGGAACCCAAATGTCCCCATTTTCCTCGAAGCAGGCAGGACTTGGGCAGCTGGGGCTGGTGGAGAGCTTGCAAAAGCCACCAGCTTGTGAGCGGAGCTCAGAGAGGCGGCCGCCGGAGGCTGGAGCCGCATCCCACACTCCTCCTGCCTGACTCGGACACAGGCCTGACCCAGTTCCCATCGCTGACTGAGCTCCGGGGCCTCCCCGTCCTTCCGCCCTCCCCGCCCCCACCGGTTCCTGGAGTGCGTCCTGTCTTCTTCGTTCAAGAGCGGAGCAGGCGGAGGGAGGTTCAAGTCTGGCAGTTTTGACCAACAGCTAAAGTTCCTTTCATGGCTGGAGAGTCAACAGGCAGAGGGGGACTGTTGCTCTTAATTAATACGACCGCGCGCCTGGTTTATCCAGGACACCTATCGGCTCAGGGTAACACTTTATTTATTTATTTTTAATGTTAATGGCCGCGCCCTGGCATAGGGAGGTTCCCAGGCTAGGGGTTAAATCAGAGCTGCAGCCTATGCCACATCCAAACTTCGTCTTTGACCTATAGGACAGTTCATGGCGACGTCAGATCCTTAATCCGCTGAGTGAGGGATCAAACCAACGTCCTCATGGATACTTGCCGGGTTTGTTACCACCAAGCCACAGCAGGAATTCCTCGGATCATTTTATATTAGGTTTCTGAAGATGAGACACAGCTCCCACCCTCAAGCAGTCAAATGGAAAATGACTGGGGGTCAACTGGAAGATGATGGCAATAGGTAGCACTGTGGAGGATGTGACCATTTGCCATCAGAGTGGTAGAGACAGGAGGGCGCTGGGGACACCTTCAGAGAACAAGGTAGGCGTGGGGTCCAGCTGAGCTTTGAAGACTGCCAGGACTCAGAGGGCCAGAAAGGAGAGGCAGGAGAAGGAAAGGGAGCGAGGGGGGCTCTCCGGGGGTAGGGGTGGGGAGGGGCGATGCTGGCAGGGGACCTGGCATGCTGCGGGCTCTCTCTCTCTGTGATTATTACTCAAGGAAGCAGAAGCCAGGCAGGTGAGCGGGGTGAGTGGGGATAGATGCTGTCAATCACAGCAGGAGAAAGGGGGCATCCACTGGCAAAGGGGGAAGGGCTGAGTCCCCATAAGGGTGGCATTGACTCCCCCGGGAATGGCAAGGAGCTGGGTCGCAGGTGCCCAAGGGTGCACCAGAATGTTCTGCTCCCCACCACCCTGGCAGAGCTGCTTTGGAATCCTGCCTTTCTTACAACCTCCCCCGGACCGAGTTCCCACTTTTCCACCAATCATCTGGGCTGCCTGAGCTTGTGTCCTGTTCGCCAAGAAGCCCAGGGCTGGCAGTGGGCAGCTGCAGGTGGGAGGCGGGTACCCACGAGGAAGAGTGGGAAAGGGAGATGGAAAGAGAGAAGCCCAGACCGCAAGCCTCCCTTGCCTGAACACTTCCTGAGGGCTGATCCTGCCAGCAGTTTGAAGGTGGAGAAAGAAGAGGTAGTAGGAAAAAGGAGAAGATGGTCATGGAGAGAAGAGGAATAATCGTTCATTCCACTGAAACTGACTGAGTGCCAGCGGCGAGCCAGGCACTGCCCTAAGCTCCAGGCATGGGATCGCGACCGTGGAGCCTCATAAAGTTCATGGTCTAGGGCTGGCAGGGAGCTGGCTGTTAGGTAACAAGGAAATGCATAGCGTAATGCCTAGGAGTGAGTTCCATAAAGAAAAATAAAGCCGGTGAACAGACAGAGAGCCACGGAGGTGGCCGAGCCAGGTTTCTCTGAGGAGGTGGCATTTGAGACGAAACCTAAATGCAGTGGGAGTGAGCCACATAAGGACTGGGGGACGCATGTGCCCAGAGGGGAACGGCAAGTGCAAAGGCCCTGAAGTTATGGAGGGGGTGGAGAAGGGACCACTAATTGCCTTGGGTGACTTTCAGGCGTCTCCAAGCCAAGGCTGCTAACTCCTAATCTGGAAACCAGCATGGTAATTACAGTTATAGTGGGGAGGTACGTGTGTGTGTGTGTGTGTGTGTGTGTGTGTGTGTGTACGCGCACGTGCGTACAAAATAAAGAGACTCTTCTTTGTATGTTCTCCTGTCTCTGTAAATTAAAGACCAAATGCCCCCACCCCTGGGAAGAGAATAATTTGCATATTATTAATTATATAGCAATGCACACCTTTATTCTTTTTAAAAATTAATTTTTTATTACAGTATTATTGATTTACAATGTTGTGCCAATTTCTGCAGTATAGCAAAGTGATCCAGTCATAAGTATTGAATGCCTTTATTCTTTTTTTTTTTTTTTTTGCCTTTTTAGGCCTGCACCCGCGGCATATGGAGGTTCCCAGGCTAGGGGTTGAATCAGAGCTGTAGCTGCCGGCCTACACCACAGCCACAGCAATGGGGGATCCAAGCCGCATCTGTGACCTATGCCGTAGTGCACAGCCATGCAGGGTCTTTAACCCACTGAGCGAGGCCTGGGATCGATCCTGCATCCTCATGCATGCTAGTCGGGTTTCTCACCGCTGAGCCAAGAAGGGAACTCCACTTTCTCTGCCTTTTTTTTTTGTCTTTTTGCCTTATCTAGTGCCGCACCCACGACATATGAAGGTTCCCAGGCTAGGGGTCTAACAGGAGCTGTAGCTGCCGGCCTTCGCCACAGCCACAGCAACGTGGGATCCGAGCTGTGTCTGCAACCTACACCACAGCTCACGGCAATGCTGAATCCTTAACCCACTGAGCAAGGCCAGGGATCAAACCCGCAACCTCATGGTTCTTAGTCGGATTCGTTAACCACTGAGCCACGATGGGAACTCCTCTCTGCTTTTTAAAAAACAAAGTTCAAATTAAAAAAAATTTTTTTCTCCATTATTCTTTTTTATATAAAAGTAAATAAAACATTATAGACAAAGTTCTCTTTGTCTGTCTCCCATTCCCCATGTTTTTCTTTTCCTCTCCAGAAGGAACAATCTATGTTTCTATGCTTTTCTACATATATATTATTTGTTACCATGTACAAATGTGTGTAGTTTTAAATTTTACATTTTAAATGTTTAATTTTTTAAATTTACATTTAAAATTTTTAAATTTTACATTTTATCATACCACACGTATTCTGAAACTCACCTTTTTTTTTTTTACTCAAAATTATGCTTTTAAAATCTAGCCATGTTACCTTATTTTTAACAATTAAACCCTATTACATTTTATGGCTATGTCACCCTTTGTTTATCCATTTTCTACTCGTGGACATTTATTTTGTTTCCAATGTTTTCACGAGCAGTACTATTAGGAAGTTACCTGCACTCTTTTCCGGATATGACATATTGTAGCGCTTGTTCAAGACAGAAAAGGGTGAATGTTCCAATATAAACATCTAGTCACCCTGCTTCCCTGCTCAAAACACCTCCGTGGCTCCCTATTACCTAAAGCATAAACTCTACAAGTTCCCTGGCGACCTAGCAGGTTAAGGATCTGATGTTGTCACTGTTGTGGCTCAGGTCACTTCCTGTTTTAGCTCAGGTCACTTCTGTGGCACGGTTTTGATCCCTGGCCCGGGAACTTCTGCATGCCACAGGCCTGGACCAAAAATAAAAAGGATGCAATCTAAACTCCTTAGTTTCTAGTTTCTACCTACCTGTCCAGCCACATATTGGACCACTGGCCTCCTTAGCACTTTATTCCCTGCAATGTTGTATTTCTTGAACTTTCCAAAAAGTCTAGATAGGTTTAAACCCCTGTAATTGCCGTTAAGTCAGCCTATGATACCTTCTTTCCTCTTCTCTGGTCTGGAAAATCCTCTTCATCTTTAAGTCTCACCTCAAATGCCGCCTCTTCTGTGGGGGCAGACCACTGTGTCATGCACGTGCTGCATCACAGGGCATCACAAGGGCTGAACTTGGCTGCCTCCCCTATGGACCGTGAGTCTGTGTCTGGCAGGGTCCCAGCATTTGCACATTGGTAGCCCCAGTGCCTTTGCACAGGCTTTGGTCAGAGTCGGTGCTTAATAACTACTGAATTAACGGATCTTGGGACAGTGGCGCGTGATTTGAGCAGGAATGAAAAGCCCAGCCTCCTTCCAGCTCAGCAGCAGGCCAGAGTTCCAGGACAACTTCTCCAAAAGCATTTCTTTCATTCCAGACCTTCCGTAGCTTTTGCAACTTTGTTGGGGGCAATGAGACCCCTCCCAAGAAACCAAGTCTATGGCTGTTTATCCAGGGCATTATCAAGCGTGCAAATTACAGATGCCTCTATCACTTGGCCAACGATTTGGTGTTGCGGTGGGAGGTTATTTCTATGTCTGAAGAAAACAGCTCAGCTCTGACTAAAGAAATAAATGATATCATTTTTCGTTCAGGCAACCAGATTCCTTGGTACAAAAAGCTCCCTGGGGAGGAGCGTTGGGACAGCGTGGCTCCTCTGAGGCTATTTACATCTGTCAGCTTCTCTAATCTCTGGCCTTCCTTCCTTTGCCTGTTTCCTTCCCTATACACAGAGGCCGGAGTTGAGCCCCATCCCTGCAAAAAGGGAGCTGAAGCCACCGTCCTCACGTATGCGCTGGGGAGGGTGAGCGTGAGGTTTTGGTCCAGTGATATTTGTTTTTCTCCCCCCTTTTCTTTTTTCTTAGAAACCAGCCTCAATTTAAGATAATGACTCTGCTTGCTGGCTGGTGATCGCTATTTGTAGGGACTTATTTTTCTCTGGTCCATTTGGCTAAGAGAAGTTGGATCTAAAAGGGAACATTTTCTAAAAATGTTTCTTGACCATTGGTAGGGCACCAAGGGGCGTCTTCCGGGTCAGCTGTTGCAGGAGAGGCTGGGCGCCGTCTCCTTAAAAGAGCAGTTGCAGATGGAAGCAAGCTCCTGAGTCTTTTATGACCCACAGGGTCAGGATGGCTCTTTAAAATGTTATTGGGGAGTTCCCGTTGTAGCTCAGCAGGTTACGAACCTGGCTAGGGTCCATGAGGATGCGGGTTCGATCCCTGGCTCCATGGGTTAAGGATCCGGCGTTGCTGTGGGCTGTGGTGTAGATCACAGATGCGTCTTGGATCTGGTGTTGCTGTGGCTGTGGTGTATTTTGGCGCTGCAACTCCGATTCGACTCCTAGCCTGGGAACCTCCATATGCCATGGATGCGGCCCTAAAAAGACAAAAAAAAAAGGGATGTCACAGGAATCTGGGGTAACAAAGGCCCTGAGAAATGTTTTGATCCAGACTTTGCAGAAATATTGCAATTCCTGCACTGTCAGCCCCCACCTCCCCTCCAGCCCCTTGGATGTCCTTCACCCCCATGAGGCCCCGGCTCCCTCCTCCGCCCACGCTGCTTCTCTAAGTTCCTCGAAAGCACCGGCTCGCAGCTTATGGCAACGCTCTTCCCTCTGCCTGGAATGTTCTTCCTGAGTTCCGCCCTGTCTCAGTTCAGATGGCGTCTCCTCCGAGACTTCCCTGGCCTCATCATCTGAAACAGCGCTCTGCTGTTCCCTTTCCCAGCCCTTGTCACTATTTGTCATTTTGCATTCGTGTCTCCTCCTGTCTGCTCCTGCTGCCCAATTGTCAGCTCTGCCAGGCAGGGGCTGAGCTGGTTGTCTCCCCATCCTATGCCCTGTACTGAGGCCAAGGAGCCTGGCACACGGCAGGGCCCAGTAAATGTCTGTGAATGAGCAAACCAGCAAGGGGCAAGGGGGGCCAGTACATGCTGTCAATGTTAAAATGGCCACTGAGGTGTCATTTAAATACTGGATCACGGAGTTCCCGTCATGGCACAGCGGAAACGAATCCGACTAGGAACCATGAGGTTGCGGGTTTGATCCCTGGCCTCACTCAGTGGGTTAAGGATCCGGCGTTGCCGTGAGCTGTGGCGTAGGTTGCAGATGCGGCTCGGATCCCGCGTTGCTGTGGCTGTGGCGTAGGCCGGCGGCTACAGCTCCGATTAGACCCTTAGCCTGGGAACCTCCACATGCCGCTAGTGTGGCCCTAAAAAGCAAAATAAATAAATAAATAAAATATAAATAAATAAATACTGAATCATAACAGGAGTTCCCTGGTGGTTAGAGGTTAGGACTCAGCACCTTCACTGCTGCGGCCTAGGTTCAATCCCTTGTCTGGGAACTGAGATCACACATCAAGCTGCTGCATGCTGAGGTCAAAAGAAAAGAAAAGAAAAAGGTACACTGACATAGTCTCCGTGACGATGCAGGTTCAATCCCTGGCTTTGCTCAGTGGGTTAAGGATCCAGCATTGCCATGGGCTATGGTGCAGGTCACAGATGTGGCTCAGATCCCATGTTGCTGTGGCTGTGGTGTAGGTTGGCAGCTGAGGCTCGGATTCGACCCCTAGCCTGGGAAACTCCATATGCTTCAGGCACAGCACCCCCCCCCCCAAAAGCCTCAGCTGCTACTCTTGCCTCTGCTCACATCACTTCCTCCTGGAAGCCCCCCCTGAGCTTCCAGGCCTGGGTTAGGACCCTCCCCTGTA
>PVHT021183690.1:2413696-2454693 GCA_004024745.2 Catagonus wagneri | reverse complement strand
CAGGCTCCCCAGCCTCCTCTCCTCCATCACCTCCCACACCCTGACCCCTAGTGACACGTCCCCCGTCGTGCCCCGCCCATGCCGTGCCCTTGCTCCTGTGTTCAGCTGGTCAAGTCTGAACTTTGACTTTGGGATCTGAGGTTCTCCGAGAAGCCTTTCCTTTCTGAGAGCCCTGCTCCGCTCTGGGCTCCAAGAGGACTTGGTACAAACCCGTATTCAGCTCCCGGGGCCTGCTACAGCGTGTCTGCCTCATTCCCAGGTCACGGGGTATCTAAGGAACCAGGAGCCTGCAGGGAGGGAGCCAAGCTCCCCAGCGTGGATGCCACTCAAACACCGGTCTGGTTTGCTGTGCTTCAGAAAGACCCGGGGAGTTTGATCAAAATTGAGGTTCCCAGTCCTCACCTCCCGTATTTCCTAAAGGGTTAAAGGGGAGGGGAGACACAGGAGGAAGGCAGTGGGGACAAGTATAGAGTTTGGTGGGGAGCTTTGTCAGCGACCTGGCCAGGGACCCAACAGACTCTCCTTGCCTACTTGAGGATGCTGAGAGGCCCAGAGAAGGCACCAGCTGCAAAAAGCTGACAGGAGGTTGGGAAGGTTGAGGCCCATGGGTGGGGCTCAGAGCACATGCCCAGGCTCTGAGGACTCTCTCCCCGTGGGTCTCCCAAAGAATCTGGAACAGAAAGCAGATTCTTTCCCTAACACATCAGGGAGGAAGCTGGTGTCCTGGAGGCACCTTCGGCCCGTTGGCTGGGGACCAGTGCATGTGTTGGGTGGGGACAGCCAGCCTCAAGGCTGCTCCAGATTGACAGTGGAGGAGCTGGCACCAGGACGGGAGCTGGAGCAGAGTGGCTCTCACACAGCTGGGCCTTGCCAGCTTCAACATCTGCTCCCAATTCCTGCCTGGTCCTTTGGGGCAAGTGGCTCGGGGTCCCGGGAGAGGGAGGGGGAGACTCAGTCCTGCCTGACCTTCCCAGCCTGGCCAGATGCTCACATGCCATTGGCTCTTCCCAGGGGGCCTGGGGGCTGCTGAATGGGATGTGCCCACTCAGTTGTCTCCCGACTGGGGCCATTATTTTATTTAAAATGACAAAGCAACCCACCCGCAATGCCACCCCTCCCAGTCAACATAAGCAGAGTTTGCATTAGGTATAATTCTTCTAGTCTTGGTGTGTGTGTATGTGTGTGTGTGTGTGTGTTTAGTTATGCTTTCTGCATGATAATGTAAGCATTTCCCATGTTGCTACAGAATTTTCATAACCATTTTTCCTAGTGGCTGCCAGGCCATTGGTGATGATGGGCTATGATTTCCTTAAGGACTGGCTGTTGTCCTCTGACACACCCATTAGCCACTGTGTCCTGTCCCGGGGCGAGGCTCCCACTGGATGAACACAGTCCTGGTCAAGCCCCAAATCCTGACCCTCTCCATCCAGTCCCTTACCCCCTGACCTCTTTCTCTCTGCCTTCCTTCCTTCCTTCCTCCCTTCCTTTCTTCCTTTATCCCTTCCTTCCTTCCTTCCTTCCTTCCTTCCTTCCTTCCTTCCTTCCTTCCTCTTCTTCTTTTTGCTTTTTAGGGCCATATGGAGCGGCATACAGAGGTTCCCAGGCTAGGGGTCGAATCGGAGCTGTACCTGCTGGCCTACACCACAGCCACAGCACTGCGGGATCCGAGCCATGTCTGCGACCTACACCACAGCTCACGACGCACTGATTGAGGCCAGGAATCAAACCTGCATCCTCGTGGATACTAGTCAGATTCCTTTCTGCTGCGCCATAACGGGAACTCCCTCCTTTTTCTTTTTGCGACTGTACCCAAGACATATAGAGGTTCCCAGGCCGGAGGCCAAATCGGATCTGTAGCTGCGGGCCTACACCACAGCCAAGGCAACACCAGATCGGGGCCACATCTGTGACCTAGGCTGCAGCTTGTGGCAATGCTCGATCCTTAACCCACTGATCGAGGTCAGGGATCAAAACTGAATCCTCGTGGAAGCTATGTCTGGTCCTTAACCCACTGAGCCACAGCAGGAACTCTTCCTGAATTCTCACTGCTCCAGACTTTCGCTTTGTCTCCCAGTTTGTTTGTCACGCTCACCCTTAGAACTGACAACTCAGGAGTTCCCGTTGTGGCTCAGCAGGTTGAGAACCCAACATAGTGTCCATGAGGATGCAGGTTCAATCTCTAGCCTTGCTCAGTGGGTTAAGGATCGGGTGCTGTGACCTAGATCTGTGTTGCTGTGGCTGTGGTGCAGGCTGGCAGCTGCAACTCCAATTGGACCCCTAGTCCGGGAATTTCCGTATGCTGCAAGTGTGGCCACAAAAAAGGGGGGAAAAAAGCAGAAGTCTAAATTTAAGATCCACTGAGAATATTAGACCCACAACAGTGGCTTTCCAGACACTACCCATGCTCTCACCCAGTTAAAAACAAATCAAAACAAACAAATGAAAAAGCCCCAGGTGACTCAGAATACTTCTCCAGGACTGGCCCTCGGCCTGCCTTCTCAGGCCAAGTGTGACACCCATCCTCAGATCCGATGCCTTTCTGCTTGGAGTCCCGCCCCCCCCCCCACCAGGCCCAGGCCCTGGGATGCTGCCCGAGGTCCTGCTTTGGCTGTGCAATCAGGTTTCTGAAACGTCGGATGGTTTATAATATTTTCATTATTGTAAATACGGTGGCCGGGGCCCTCTGGCTCTGTCCGCTGCTTTCCCCTGGCATTCCTGCTAAGGAGAGAGCCTTGTCACGGCGTTAGTCATTAGAGTGATGGAGAAGCCACTGTAGCCAGAGCGGGTGACCACACTGAGGGCCCCCACCCCAGGGGACAGAGGGGGTGCGCGGCAGGTGGCTGTGCCTACTTGAGACATTGAACATCTTTGCCTGGATAGATTTTTCTCTATCTAGGATTATTTATTTTTCCAGAAGAGGGACGTTCTGTGGCTCCTGACACATGTGGCTGATTGTTCTCCAGAAGATGGGTACCGCTTTATAATCCTACGACCCAAACAGGCCCAGAAAAGTCCTCTTTCTGGCACATCTTAATATGCAGTAAATCAAGGGGTAATAGCAAGCGGAACGGGAAATCCCACAGGCTGCGGGGCAGCGGTGCTCTTGCTGGAGAGAGAACATCCGGATCTGTAACCCCTGGGGCCACTTCGAATACATTTGCATGGGATTTAAGGGTCAGTAGTAGATGTTGATAAACCAAATCGATCAGTGGATACGGCCAAGACTCTGCAGGTCTTAGAGCAGGGGGCAAATGGGGTGTGAGTCTCGGGAATTCCACAAGGACTTGACACTGCGGTGTGATCCTCATGGCAGGAATTAATTCAGGGCCCTGCTATCAGAAGGCTTGAGCCATCGCTCTCCCCCCCACTGATGACTCCCTCTAGAGTCAGATTCTCAGGGGGACAAACCGGATGGCCCTAGCTGGGGCAACAGTGCTGCCAAGAGTCACAGCAGGATTGCGTGGAACGGGAGAGAAGTAACCGCTCAAATTAATGGATGAGAAGGATGAGGAGTCCCCACTGTGGTGCAACGGGATCGGCAGCATCTCTGAAGCGCTGGTTCGAAACCGGGCCCAGCACACTGGGTTAAGGATCTGGTGTTGCTGCAGCTGCAGTGGCAGAGGTGGAAGCATGAAAGCAAAAGCCTCAGCTCGCCAACAGTCAAGCTACTAAAACGTTAGGGTTGGGAGTTCTCTTGTGGTTCAGTGGGTTATGGATCTGGCGTTGTCACCGCTGTGGAACAGGTTTGATCCCTGGCCAGGGAACTTCCGCGTGTCTCGGGTGAGGCCAAAAAAAAGAAAGAAAGAAAGAAAATGTTGGGATTGCCATGTGCTAGGATGGGTTGGCCAAGTATGGCCACAAACCAAATCTTAGCCTTTGCCTGTTTTTCGTTTGTTTTTTTTTTAGCAGTCTGTGAGCTAAGCATGATTTTCATAGATTAACACGTGGCATTGATTTGATGAATTCCAATTCAGTGAAATGCTATCCAAGAAGATTCCATTCCTCTTATTTGCAAATATTTCAAAAAAATTGTTCCTGAATGCTGTGATTAGATTAAACATTTTTCAATACAAATTTGTGGAGATTTGTTTACTTTCATGTTACCAAGTACATACAAAACTTTTTTCTTTCTTTCCTTTTTTTTTTTTTTTTTTTGGCTAAGCCTGTGGCACGTGGAAGTTCCCAGTCAGTCTAGAGATCAAACCCAAGCCACAGCAGCGACCCAAGCCACTGCAGAGGCCATGCTGGATCCTTAACCTGCTGTGCCACAAAGGAACTCCAATGTGTGATTCCATTTAAATGAAATGTCCAGATAGGCAAATCCATAAAAACAAAAATAGGCTAGTTGTTGACACTAATTAGCTGGGACAGGAGAATGGGGAGTAACTACTAATGAATATGGGCTGTCATTTTGGGGTGATGAAAATATTCTGGAATCCTAGTAATCGTTGGATAAACTTGTATCATAAAGCCCACTGAATCATACATTTTAAAATGATGAATTTTTATGATATGTGAATTATATCTTAATAAAATTGATAAATAAAATAAGAACATGACATCTGACATAATCTAGAACTCATCCTCTGAAAATGATTTTGACTTGGTGTGGGTCTACATTATACATTGACTATGATACTGGATGGTCCAATATGATAATCCACCCAGTTGGCTATGACAGTGGTAAAACTGGTGACTAGACAAGCACTAAGGTGAGCCTTGGGCATTTGTGAATGTACCTGTAAAGCTTCCTAAGGTGCTATACTTTACTTTTTAATTAAGTTCTGCCCTTGTATCAATGTTCTATTAACCTCCAATTCAATTCAAGAAAAAACATGTCTACGAAATGTACAGCCGTGTATATCAAAAGTTTGAAAAATGTTTGAGGATCAGTCAGGTTCTTAGTTTAAGCAGATAAGAAATTGATTGTTGAGTTCCTGATGCGGCTCAGTGGGTTAAGGACCCGACATAGTGTCTGTGAGGAAGTGGGTTCGATCCCTGGTCTCACTCAGTGCGTTAAGGATCGGAGTTGCTGCAAGCTATAGCGTGGGTCACAGATGCGGCTCAGATCTGTGGCGTAGGCTGGCAGCTGCAGCTCCAATTCAGCCCCTGGCCGGGGACCTTCCAGATGCTGCAGGGCCATAAAAAAGTAAAATAAAATAAATTGTAAGGATCTCAGAAAGCTGGCAGACTCCCTGCAGAGGGCTGGGGACCAAGCCCACTGGGCAAGGCTCTCAGCGAAAGCCCAGTGCTCCGCCACTAGGCAGAGGCATCAGTTAATGCTGCAGGCTGGGCCCAGGACCTAGAAGCCATGACCCCTGAACGATGGTGTTTCTTTCCAGGGTGGACTCTGCCAAGTGCCTCTCTCTTCCGTCACTCTCCTCTGAATCACTCTCGTGTGGTGAGTCTTACCAGGAGAGCTCAGATCACAGGTTCCACTCAGCTGATAGGAATGTTAAAAAAGTGCGTTTTGGTTTCTCTCAGGGACAGATGGCACTTGCATACGGGAAACGTATCCATTACAGGAAGTATATTCCAAAGATGCTGAACGGCCAAAAGAAAAGCATGAACAGCATCCTCTCTACCATCATAGCCTTTGACAGCGTCATTTCTCTTCTAGAAATTTCTCTGATGAAATAACCAGAGCAAAACAGATTCAAGGCCGTTCACTGAAGTGTTACTTATAACATGGAAAACAAGAGAAGAGGTAAGTAAATAGTGGTTCATGCACACGATGGAACAGGGGGCAATTAGAAATCGTGTTTTAGGAGATCTTTTTATTTTTAATTTTTTAATTTTTTGTTTTCTAGGGCCACACTCGTGGCATATGGAAGTTCTCAGGCTTGGGGTCGAATCAGAGCTACAGCTGCCGGCCTACACCACAGCCACAGCCACGGGGGATCCGAGCCGCATCTATGACCTACAACAGAGCTCACAGCAGCGCCGGATCCTCAACTCACTGCTGCTAGCTGGGACCAAGGGTGAAACCACGTAACATATAGTTCCAGTTAAGTTCAGGCATGTGTGTGTGCAGAGAAAAAAGATGGGGAGAAAACACACCAAAATGTTATGAAATTCTGGGCACTTTTTGTTGTTCTTTATAGTTTTCTGTGTTCCAAGTTCCAAGTTCAAAGACTGCTGCTTCTTTGAGTGCAATCAAACTTTTTCATTAGTATCTCTTTCAACATTTTTTCCCATCAAAGTCAGTGAGAAAACAGAGTTCATGGAAAACGAAAAACAATTGCTGCTAACAATTAAGACCTAACACCGTCAGGACACCACAACGTGGCTGTTGGGATCAGCGACAGACCTGGACTTGTTGTTTGTATCAGCTGACTTTATCAAAAAGTGAATAACGCCAGAAGCAATCAAATACAGCATGGAAAAGAATTTATAGCACCTTTTGTGTTTGTGGCTGGAATGACCTCGGATGTGGTGAAGTCAGAATGTGTACCGGCAGCCACAAAATAGATTTAGGTTTTTGTCTTGCAAAATCCATCTGAACTTCATGGCTCCAGTCACTCAGCCTAAGGATTAAGTCATCAGCCCCGGGGGCGGGGGGGAGGATTTCAGTGGAGGCTAAATCAGATCCAGAGAGAGAGAGCTCGCAGCAGCGCAGTGCCTGGCCTACAGGGGATGTTCGAGAAATGTCAAATACAATCTCCCAGTGTTTATTGCTAGAAAGAAGCAAGCTGGAGAGCACAGGACACTTAAGAAAAGGGACTCCAGGTTCCCCAAACCAATGTCTGCAGAGGGCGAACCAGGAAGAACCAACTGATTCTCTGTTTCCAGGAGTGACAATTTTCTGCCGCTCCTTGGCTCCAACTCCACCAATACAGGATGGTTGCTTTATGGTTACTCTTTCTCATCTTTTGGGATCTGGTATCGCAGGTCAAAGTTGAAACTGCATGACCCAGGGGGTCTTGGACTCAGGAGAACTCTGGCCAGCTTCCATCTCTGCCAGATTCGTCTTCCAGAATCCCAGCTACTAATCCTGTCATTTGTCCTCTCATAAACCTTCTATGACTTTCAGCTCCCCCTGCCCCCTAGATAAAGTCAAAGTCTCAAATCAGGCCTTCATGAATCTAGCGCTCTAATACTGCGAGGCAATTCGAAAGTACCTGGAGTTAGTACAGAATTTAACAGGTTGAGGGCACTACCTCAATTTCAAAACTGAAATGAGGAGTTCCCGTTCTTGCTCAGCAGGCTAAGAACCCAAAACAGTGTCTGTGAGAATTCGGGTTCGATCCCTGGCCTCACTCACTGGGTTAAGGTTCCGGCGTTGCCAAAAGCTGCAATGTAGGTTGCAGGTTCAGATCCCGCGTTGCTGTGGCTGTGGTGTAGACCACAACTGCAGCTGCGATTTGACCCCTAGCCTAGGAACTTTCATGTGCCACAGGCGCAGCCCTAAAAAGAAACCAAAAAACACAAAAAACTGAAATGAAACAATGCATGTAAGATGCCTGGTACAGTGTCCGGCAAAGAGCAAGCACTCATTTCATGTTAGCAATTGGTTGCTATTAATTGTCATGATTAAGTCTTCCCAGATATTTTGCGTGCATTTTAGAGAATGTGCCAGGTAGATGATGTCAGCTTTCAAATGAGATTTGAACCCCTGCTTTCCAACAGATATTTGAGAGTCTAGGAGAAGGAAGTATTAATAAAAAACACAAATGACTCATCGTAAATCTTCCCTAACAAATAGCCTATATGAAGATGCAGCACAGAGATCGATTTATTTCTACTCTCTCTTAAAAGGCATTATAGGGGAGTTCCCATTGTGGCTCAATGGTAACGAACCTAACTGGCAACATGAGGATTTGGGTTCAATCCCAGGCCTTGCTCAGTGGGTTAAGGACCCAGGGTTGCCATGAGCTGTGGTGCAGGTCACAGACACGGCTTGGATCCGGCATTGCTGTGGCTGTGGCGTAGGCTGGCAGCTGTAGCTCTGATTCGACTCCTAGGCTGGGAACCTCCATATGCCACGGGTGAGGCCCTAAAAAGAAAAAAAGAAAAGAAAGAAAGGCATTATAACACAAATTCCCTAGAGGTGTTTGGAAGCACCCCTCTTTTTCATCCCAGGAGAAGGTCTTTCTACTCTGGGGCTCCTTCTCCCAGTTTCCTCGCCTATTTTCAGCTACTCTTAAAGCAAAATACAAAATCTTGCTTAACGGCTCCTTTTCTTCTTGGTATTAGTTTCCCACGCCTGCTGCAGCAAAGTTAGTGGCTTAAAACAACACCAATCTGGAGTTCCAACTGGTTCGCAGCTGCGGCAACTTGGTCCTTTGACCCACTGTGCCAGGCCGGGCATCAAACCTGCATCCTGGCGCTGTGGAGACACTGCCAAATCCATCTCGGGAACTCTGCACATCTCCTGACCTTGCAGTGTTCCCAGTTTCTCTCCAGCCTCGCAGTCTCCCTCTTCACGTACCCGTCTGCCCTGCCTCTCACCCTCGTGCGGGATCCAAATGGCCTTTCCTAAAACAGGGGCGCTGACTCCTGAGTGTGTTCCGGTGTGTGGGAAACAGCAGGGATTCTGGGGCCAGACTGCTGGCGTCCAGCCCCAGGGTGGCTGTGCACCCCGGCACGCACCACTCAGCCTCTCTGTGTCTCTTCCCTCGTAGGTGGAATGAGGACGGGTAGAGAAGCTCCCTGACCTCACAATCGGCCTTCTTACAGGAAGCCTATTCGCTGTTTTTGTTTTTTTGTTTTTTACTTGGAACTGTTCCCATGCACGCAACAACATGGAACGGCTTTCTAGCAACTTTGTCAACCAGTAATTCTCCAGATGTCACCTGCCACAGAATCCCCTGTGGCTCTTAAAACCACACTTGAGGAGTTCCCGCTGTGGCGCAATGGGATGGGTGGTGTCTTGGGAGTGCTGGGACTTGGGTTCGATCCCCGGCCTGGCACAGTGAGTTAAGGATCCAGCATTACCAAGGCAGTGGCTTGGGTCCAGACTGTCATTCGGATCTGATCCCTGGTCTGGGAGCTCCCTATGCTTTGGGGTGGCCAAGAATGAAAAACAAAACAAAACAAAACAAAAAAACACCACAAAACAAAACACTTGATTCTTACAAATGCTAAAGCTGGAGATCCCTAGGGTGGAACCCCAGGAGAGGAGTTGACAAGTTGCAGTCAGAACAGGTGGGGAAAACCCGATAAGCTGCCGGGTTCCACCCTCCACCGCTAAGGACGGCGCTGGCTGCGGGGCAAAGGTCCTCCCCGGAGGGCGTTCAGCCTCAGGGGGCTGCCGGCGATGGCCTTGTCCCAAGAACAGGGTTCAAGAGCAGGAAACGGGGGGACGGAAGTAGACATTGACCATTTGGCCAATGGCCTTTGTCCTTCTGGAAGGTCCCGGCCCCTCTGAGAACCGGATGACAGTCACAGGTCTTTGCTCACTCGTGGGGCCCCAGCTGGGCGCTGCGACCGTCTCCAGAAAGGGAGAAGCTGGAGCCTCCAGCCACAGCGGGGCCCACACGTCCCTCTCACGGGCCTCACTGCAAGCAGAGGACAGGAAAGCCGGTAAGAAGCCCAGGTTGCATCGAAGATTCAGGTGATCTCAGCCCCCATGCTGGGATCCCTCAGCTGATGTCAGGGAAGCTTCCAGGCCCTAGAACCTGCCAAGACCCCAGGCCCTGCCGTTTAAAGAATGGGAAGTTCTCCTCCCCCACCCGTCTGAGACACACCAGGCCCTTCCAGAGCCCACCCAGAACTTAAATAAGCACCCCCCACCGAGATGGTGAGACTCCAGAACTAAAATAAACTTAAATAATATCCCAGAAAATTGTGGATTTAGGAATTGGAATGTACGAGGCAGGGTTTTCTCTCCCTCTATTACAGCTTTCGTGAAAGGGAAACAAATAATAACGCTCCCCCAGGCTAAAGTTAGAGTCGACATATAGTTTTCACCAGAAAATATACAGTTAGGTGTCAATTTGGAATGCGTGTACTTCCAGTGTGAAATCCTCTCCACGACCACAGGCTCCTCAAAGCCAAAGCCAAGAGCAGGGGAGGCCGCTGTGTGGTCCGAATGCTCAGGAAGGGAGGGAAGTCGAATTTATTGAATGTTTACCTGGCACGTAGCTCCCGCCGTCTTGCAATGTCTTTAAGGACAGGCCTGTGAAATGGGTTTTATTGGCATCATTTTACAGCTGGGGAAGCTGAGGACAAGTTACGGGCCCAGTGTCCCGGGTGGAGGGGGGACATTAGCCTGGAAATAATTTATCTAATGATTTCTTTGCCTAATCACCTGTTTGCTTCTTTGGGTATCCTAGTTTTCCCTGTCTTTTGAGCTGTCTAAGGGCTTTATAAACACTTCATCTCAGGCTATATATTTACATGTATTGTCTTTTTAGGGCCACACCCACGGCATATGGAGGTTCCCAGGCTAGGGGTCTAACAGGAGCTGTAGCCCCGGCCTACACCACAGCCACAGCAACGCGGGATCCGAGCCCCATCTGTGACCTACACCACAGCAACACTGGATCTTTAACCCACTGAGCGAGGCCAGGGATGGAACCCGCAACCTCATGGTTCCTAGTCGGATTCATTAACCAACCACTGAGCCACGACGGGAACATCTCAGACTATATATTTTTTAAATAGTCTGCTGATTATTTAAAGAACTGCTGGATCCCACTGCTAGCAAGTAGCCAAACTGGGAGTCACACCCAGTCATTCTGAGTGCCCCACCCTTGACTCTGCGCTGCCTCTTCAATGAGAGGAGGAAGACAGGATTTCCCCTGAAATCTGAAAAAAGCCGGAGTTAGGGGCTGAAGCTGAATGTCTATGCCACACCTTCCCCTCTGCTCTCTCCAGGGGAGGAAAGCCTTGAGCCTTTGCAATGATACCTTCTGTGGCTTCAGTTTTCTTTTCCGGCTGCAGAGGGCACAAGAGAGGATGCTCAGAGGCAGTAGTCCCCAGACGCTGGGGTACAGGCGCTGCTGTGCATCAAAAAGCCAGGATGAAGAGTTCTAGTTAGGCTTAGCGGGTTAAGAACCCAACAAGTATCCATGAAGATTCAGGTTTGATCCCTGGCCTCGCTCAGCGTTGCCATAGCTGTGGTGTAGGCTAGCAGCTGTAGCTCTAATTTGACCCCAGCCTGGGAACTTCCATATTCAGCAGGTACAGCCCTAAAAGGCCCTTGACGTTTTGACTCTCAGTACATTTGGGACACGGCTCCATCTTCTCTAGGTAAGGAACTCCTCGCCAGCCTTCAAGGCTCAGCTTAACTCTAACTTCCTTCAGGTACATTCCTGGACCTTGCATGAGAGCTGGTGGTTTGCTCCTCTATATTTTCTCAATCCCCCATGGCCATGGCTATTACTGCACTAGGCACACCACAGTGCTCTAATTTGTCAGCAAGTCTTTGTTCCCTATAGACTTTGAGCCTCTTGAAGACAGACCCGACTCCTTTCTGCTCTCCCTCTGCCTGGTGCACAGCACTTAATCAGAGAGGGCTGAATAGATGACTTGCAGGGAAATTTATAGCAGGCCAGGGAAGCCCCCAAGAGGCTGCCCAAATTCCCAAGCCATGAAGGTCAGGAAGAAGTAAAAGATTTTAGACTTGGGGTTTTGAAATAAACTTAGACTCTTAATTCCCTCTCTTGGATTCTCTATAGGGCATTTGAAATCTTAAATATATGTGTGCGTGCGTGTGTGTGTGTGTGTGTGTGTGTGTGTGTATGTATGAGTTCCTTGGTGGCTCAGCAGGTTAAGGATATGGCATTGTCACTGCCGCGGCTCAGGTCACTACTGTGGCGTAGGTTCAATCCTTGGTCCTGGAACTTCTGCATGCCTTGGGTGTAGTATATATATATATATATGCATATATTCAATCTCTTTTCTCAGTATTTTTGAGATATAACTGACATAACAATGCGATGGTTTGATACACAGATATGTGGTGAAATGATTACCACATAAATTTAATTAACACCTATATCACCTCACTAATTACCATTGTGTGTGTGTGTGTGTGTGGCGACAACATTTAAGATCTTGCTGTGTAGCCCAGGGAACCATATCCAGTCACTTGCGACAGAACATGATAAATGATAATATGAGAAAACGAGCGCATATACATGCATAACTGGGTCACTCTGCTGTACAGCAGAAATTGACAGAACATTGTAAATCAATTATAATAAAAATGTTTTAAAAATTACTTTCTTGGCAACTTTCAAGTATAAGTTGCAAACTCTAGTATTTTCCACCATACAATCCCGTTAAAAGGATGAAAAGGTGTGACACCTGGCAAGGGGACAGCACCGTGCTGAGCACACGATCACTGCTCAACAAACGTTAGCTATTAATATTATTACCCAAAGAACATGGGCTGAGGGCCCACTCTGTAATACAAGTAAGATAAGATTCTTGATTTTGTGCTGGCAAAGCTGGGGAAAAGAGGCAGAGGTTGGAGAAGTCAAGACCAGCTGGTTCACAGAGTTCCCACTGTGGCTCAGAGGAGACGAATCAGACTAGTATCCATGAGGATGCAGGTTCAATCCCTGGCCTCATTCAGTGGGTTAAGGATCCCACATTGCCCTGTGCCTCGGATGCCATGTTGCTGTGGCTGTGATGCAGGCCAGTGGCTACAGCTCCAATTAGACCCCTAGCCTGGGAGACTCCATAGGCTGCAGGCTCGACCCTAAAAAGACAAAACAAAACAAAACAAAAACAAAAAACAGCTGGTTCACGCCACAGTAACAAACGATTCCAAACAAACAAGGCCTCAAGGATCACAGTCAAGTTCATTTCTCTCTCGCACTTCACGTGTGTCATGACTCAGCTCCTGCCCTCCTTGGCACTTTCTTTACTCCAGTGCCAGGCTGGCAGCGTGGTTTCTGGCAGGGGCATTGCCATCCTTTGCAGTAGAGGGAAAAGAGAGCAAGGTGAACCCTACTTGGCTTTGGAAGCTTCTGTTCCTCAGTGACTCATAAGTCCCACTTCACAGGCCGGTGCAAGTCACGTGGCCAAGCCTGAGTGAGGCCGGTGAGTCAGGGAAGTAGGATCCTTCTCCAGAGAGGAGGAGGGAATATCTCTGAACAACGGGGACAGTGGAGCCTGAGGGCCAGCGAGCAAGTAATTACAGGCTGGGAAAAGTAGCATATACTTCTGCACGGTGCTAGCAAAGGAAACGGGCTGACTCTGCCTGCGGGGCAAGGAAAGCTTCGTGGAGGAGGTGACATAGGAGCCGGATCTTGAAGGATGAGCAAGAGTTCACCAGGCAGCGAAAACAGGAAACATTTAGATAGACTGAAAAGGCAAATGAACAGACATGGAATTTTGAAAAAGGGCCCGGGACTGGGGCGGGGAAGTGGGAGTGGGTGAGGGAGGGGGCTTACTCTGTCAGGGTGGATTTGGGCCAGGACAGGGGTGCTCCTTGACCACCAGGCTAGGGAGCTGGGAATTTTCTCTAAGGGTGATAGAGAGGTATTGAGCAAGGAGATATAGTTTTGATCCCTGGACTGGCTGGATGCAGGGATGTTTTTAGCCTAAGTGCAGAGAAACAGCCAGATAAAAACGCAGCCCTAAATCAAGGAGACCCCCCAAAAGAGGCAAGGTTTTCTGCACTGGAGCCCAGACTGGACTGATTTCCTGGGGTCGCCTTTCCCACTGCCAGAGATTGGGCACAGCCTGCTGGCAAATGCTACAGGAGTGCAATGGAGACCGAGGTCCCATGGACCCGCCTGACCCCGCGCAGCCCCCGCCCCCAGCCCCCGCGCTGGGAGAGAGGCCCCTCCTCCCCTCTGGAGGCCTGGGGTGGCGGATATTTGTCTGTGATACGATTGTAATTTGGGCCCCTTTTGGCCGCAGTAAATTGTCCTGTTTGCACAGCGCCAGGCTGAAATAGCTCGGCGCGCGCGCCCCAGGAAATGAGCTCAGGGCCTGGCCGCCGCGGAGAGCGCGCTGCAGCCGCCCCGGCGCTCCCGGCGCCCCCGCGGGCCCGCGTGCGGGCGGAGCGGCTATTTTTTCATTTGACCGACTTAAACAGGTAATTTGAATTACGATCATGAAAAAATGCCCCGAGGCTCTGTCTGCCACCGAAAGCTCTGAGCAAAGTGGGAGACTCTGCTATGGGGACTTGGGGGGATCTGCAGCATCTTTTTGGGGAGGGTGGGGGGCCCGGAGGGAGGAAGAGGGTAGGGAACCAAGGCTTGGTCCCATTGAGCTTCTGCCACCTCCCATGAGGCAGTAAAGAAAGGCAAAACCTGGGTAACAAAAATGCTTTCTCGGAGGGGATACTGTCCTGGCTCAACGGAAACCAATCTGACTAGCATCCATGAGGACGCAGGTTTGATCCCTGGCCTTGCTCAGTGGGTTAAGGATCCAGCGTTGCCGTGAGCTGTGTAGCAGACACCGCTCAGATCCTGCGTTGCTGTGGCTGTGGCGAAGGCCGGCAGCTACAGCTCCTGTTAGACCCCTGTCTGGGAACCTCCATATGCCGCAGGTGCGGCCCTAAAAAGATGAGAAAATGCATTCTCAACAGGACTCTACCTCCATGGAAGGGGACAGCTGAACTATGGTTACACCTCCCATTCCAGCCCCATAGGCAACACAACAGCTATTTTAATTTCTCTAGCTTGAGGCATATCTTCACCCCTACACATAAAAAGACTTGTCAGCGTTGTATTAATCACAGCATATATACAATTCTGTGCTCCCTTTTTCACATGCTTTTAATTCCTGAATACTGTTTCTTGTTGTTACACAATTTTCCAATTTACCGTCCTTAGTAGTATCATAGTATTTCATTGGATGGATGCGCCATCAATTACAGGACCATCCCCCTAGGTTGGCTCCAATTTTCCCTCCCATAAATAACTTCGCAGTAAATGTCTTTGTAGATAGAGGATTGTCCTCGCTTCTTGATGAATTATTTCCTTAGGATTAATTCCCAGGAGGAAGATTATTGGGCCAAAGGCTATGAACATTTTTATGTCACTTGGGATTATTGCCGAATTGATTTCCAAAAGGGTTATGTCTGATGATTTACTGTTTCAAGAGGAGAAACTCACCAAATATGTGCACCGGTGCTTCCCCACCCCCACACACAAAGGGCATGACCTTGGGGGTCACGGAGCAGGTGCCTGGGGGGGGAGCTTCAGGTGGGGGTGGGGTAGAGGTACAGGTGAAAAGGGCCCAGAGAGGTGGGTGCTGGGAGAGCCCTCACCCCAGGGTCAGTAACTTCTGGAAGGGCAAGCTTCATGAATGTTGGACCTCCTCTCCTGTCTCTGTCTGTCCAAGCCCCCATCTCACTGTCCATCCTCAGAGTTCCTCCTGCCAGGGCCACCTGGGAACTGGCCCAACCGAGGCCTTGAAAAAGCATGATTTGCTGAGCCAGCTTTACCACGAGACGGAAGCTGTTGGCACCTTTGGCTTCCTGTCATCTTTGTTTCCTGTGACACAGAGCTAACTCCTCAGTGACAGGCTAAGGAGGGGTGGCTGGATTTGCCATAGGAGAAGCCATTTACCTCCATATATCCAGGTCGTTGCCAGGTTAAGTGATGGTGGACTCTTCTGTATTGACGAAGACCAAGACTTGGGAGATGAAGACAAAACGTTGGCTGTCCACACCCCAATTATCCCATTTGCTGAAGTCATTTCTCACACAGCCGTTTTTGGTATCACCTCGACTGAACTCCTGGACGGTTTTGTTACTTTCTCGACAACACTGTAGGAAGAAAGCACTTGCAGGGACTACTGGGCAAAGGGAAAATAAACTGGATTTCTTCTATTCTATAATAACCCATGTGTTCTTGGGACGAGCCACTCAGAGAACGTGGGTCCCAACTTGGCTGACAAGACTAAGTTCTGGATGGGTCGGCTACATCATTGCTGTCCCCAAGACCCAAAGCCTTTGGCAAAGTATTGTTTATGTGCCCACGTCTTCCTCCCATGGCTGCACCATGAAGAAGTGGACAGGAGGTGGCCCTGGCAGGAGGGACTCCGGGGACGGGGCAGTGAGGTGGAGACTTGGGAATGTCACAGATCTGACACCTGACAGTGAGGGCGGGGCGGGGGAGGAGGCAGGCAGGGAGTCAGAAGATTCCTGGGATAAATGGTTACCTGCTAAGTAGAGTCCAGACTCAGATAACACTGTGCTTTGCTCTGACCCCTCGGGTCACAGGTCCTGTCCCCAGAGCCTGCTGCCCCAGGGCCTCCTGGAAAGCCATGATGCTATCACGGAAGAGTGTCATGCTCAGAGCCCCCTCTCCACCCCAACTCCCAGTCGGGGTCCCAGGATACAGCCGTGCCCCGACTCTGCGTTTCTTTAGGTGACATTCTCGGTCACTGCCTGAGAGGACGGAGGGAAGCCATCACTGCTCCAGCCGCCTGGAGCTCACGGTGCTGCCGCCTCGTGGGATCCTACCACGGCTCCTTCCCTGATGAGCGTCAGCAAAGCGGAAGCCCGCAGGAGTTCCCTGGTGGCCTAGCAGTTAAGAGCCTGGCAGTTGTCACTGCTGTGGCAAGAGTTCAGTCCCCGGCCCTGGCACATCTGTGTGCCTTGGGTGTGGCCAAAAAATAAATAAATAAATAAATAAAGCAGAAGCCCACATATAAGGGGACTCCATACTGGTGATGGGCTTCCCCTTATTCCCTGCTGGGTGAAAATGGGTGTAAATTGGGGGATTTGGGTGCCGCTCTTAGGTTGGGCCTTTCTTACTTGGGCTGTGTTCTCCCACAAGCACTGCCTGCTAGCCGGCATCCTTTCCCCCACCCCACTCAGCTGTTTTCAGCCCCTTCAGCTCTGGTTCCTAACCTGGAACATTGTCCCCAGTTCTCACAGTCTAACTCGTTTGGTACTTGGTGATGGCACAGCCCAGTGAGGACTCAGGGTCGTCTCCTCCAAGGGTCTGCAGGGCTCAGTGAAGCCCAGCCTCCCTCCATTGTCTTGTTCTTGGTGTCACGCATAGTCTGTCGCCCCAGTACATCAGGACCCTTGGGGCCGCTGCCTGTGTCTTATGCATCACTTGACCATGGCGGCGCCCCACCCAGGAACTGCCTCTCCGAGCATGCGCAGAAAAGCACGCTGATCAATTTTTTTTTCTGTCTTTTTGCCTTTTCTAGGGCCACACCTGCGGCATATGGAGGTTCCCAGGCTAGGGGTCTAATGGGAGTTGTAGCGGCCGGTCTACGCCACAGCCACAGCCAGATCTGAGCCACGTCTGCAACCTACACCACAGCTCATGGGAACGCTGGATCCTTAACCCACTGAGCGAGGCCAGGGATTGAACCCGCAACCTCGTGGTTCCTAGTTGAATTCGTTAACCACTGAGCCACGACAGAACCTCCTGATTAATTTCAGTTGTGCATCCAGCTGCCTCTGCCACCTGATCAGGCTCTTGCTTGCAAGTGATAGAAACCTACACTGGCTAAGAAGCAGCAGAAGAGCTGACTGGAAGGATATTAGTGAGCACAGGCATCCACAAGAAGGCTGGGCACCAGGACGGAATGGGCAAGGGAGGCCAGGCAACAGGAAACAAGCTGGCGCCACACTGCGGGGACTTGGGTTGGAGGGTACCGCCCAGGTACTGCCCTTACTGACCACTCGGTCACTGCTCTGGAAATCATTGCTCAGTGTGAATTCCGGGCAAGACTGAGGAGCATCAGATTGGGGGGTCCCACGTCCATCTCCAGGCAGAGGCGGGAGGGTGTGACTGGCCTCCCCACCTTCTGTGGTGGGGTCCCCGACTTCTCCCACCAGGCCCAAGGGAGAGTGCACACCCCAGTGCGGGATGCTGAGCAGCCCCCCAAATGACAAATGTCTGACAGTTGCCAAGAGTGTGCCAAGTGTTATCCTGATGCTAGAACATGGACGGGAGGGAGCCAGGCCCCAGCTGGGCAAGGAGGCTGGTGGGAACGCACTTTGTCACGTATGGGCATTCACTCCGTGCCAGGCGCCATCCCTGTGCGTTCTCAGACATCATTCCGTTTTATCCTCATGCTGTCAGAGCTGAACTAAAGGGGCTAGGGGTCAAGGGAACAGCAGGCTGGCCAAGTTGTTAGGACAGCATCACGGAAAAACTGCCGTCTAGCTAGGTCTGAGAGACGATAGATGCACTTAACGGGGTGGAAAAAAGGGAAAAGCATTCCAGGCAGAAGGAACAGCCTGTGTAAAGGCATAGAGGTATGACACAGTCAGAGGATGCTCAGGCCATCGTGGCTGCCTGGTGTGGTGGGAATGTAAGGCACACAGATAGGCTGGAGGCTATTGCAGCGGTCTGGGTGCGAGGCCAGGGAACTCCGGGTCCTCCTTATCTCCACAGCAACACAGGATCCGAGCCAAGTCTGCGACCTACAGCACAGCTCACGGCAATGTGGGATCCTTAACCCACTGAGCAAGGCCAGGGATGGAACTTGCGTCCTCATGGATACTAGTCTGCTTCGTTTCCGCTGCATCAGGACAGAAACTCCTCCAAAGACTGTTTCTTCTTGAAGGATTCCCTGTCCTCTTTTAGAATCTGAGCAGTTCCGCCTTGGAATAGGGGTACTTCAAGGGGAATAGCTCGGATTCTAAAAGAGCCTGGGGAGTTCCCGGAGTTCCTGTCATGGCTCAGTGGTTAACGAATCCCACTAAGAACCATGAGGTTGTGGGTTCGATCCCTGGCCTTGCTCAGTGGGTTAAGGGTCCGGTGGTGCTGTGGCTGTGGCATAGGCCTGTAGCTCCAGTTCGACCCCTGGCCCAGAAACTTCCATATGCTGTAGGTATGGCCGTAAAAACTAAAAACTTAAAAATAAATTAGCAAAGCCAAAAAAAAAAGCAAACCCCCCCCCCGCCACCGTTTCGTTCCATTTAACACACATCCTGTGACCGTCACCTGGATCCAGCTCCGCAGAGCATGGCCAAGGCCACGAGAGCAAACGCTGTAAGGGCCTGCGGAGAGGTCTGCCCTGATTGAGGAATCAGGAAAGTTTCTTCGATAAAGTGGAATTTGGGTCCAGCTTTCAAGAACATGTAGGATTGTAAAACCTTGATGGGGAGACATCAACTCAGGTGGAAAAACAGCAGATGCCAAGGTCTGGAGATAAGAGAGGAGATTTAGACCCCCTGAAACGACTTCTAATCTCATCCCGACTGATGCTTCCTGACAGCCGCATGTTCTGCGCACAGAAAGGCCAGAGAGGAGGTCCCCGCCTTGACAGGCTGGCCCTGTGTGTTGGCGACGGCGGCTGCTCCTCCATCCTGAGGCCTTCTCACCCCGGCTGAGCGGCCCGGAGCCAGACCTCTGCCTGGGATCTTCGGGTACGATACAGGGATGCTGAAATCTGGTCCAGATTGGGGGCTGAAGGGCGGAAGCTCTTTTCTAGGAGAGCCGTGGATTTAAGTCTCAACCCTGCTACTCGTTGTCTGTGTGAATTTAGGCAAGCGGCTTAACAGCTCTGACCCTTGGTTTCCTGGTCTATAAAATGGGGATGGTCAGAATTGAGTCCCGTATCCGTTCCCCAGCATCCCACGGTGCCCTCACTGCTCTCTGTGTTGTCTTGAGGAATAGGAAACCCAGGCGCCTGCCTTTGGGAGCTTCGTCTTGCGGCCACTCTCCTTGTGGCACCAAGGAGCCTCCATAGGTTCAATTTGGGTCTTGAATGGGAGCCCAGGGATGTGGGAGGTGATTGGAGCCTGGTGGTTCCACTGGGGCACCCAGGAGAATGTGACGGGCAGTTCCAGGTCCTGTCTGCTCCGAGCCTCTTGTCCAGCCTTCCTCTCCCTTCTCTGAGCTCCCCCTTGCCCTTCCAGCAAGTTCCTAGTTTGCTTACATGCACTGGAATCCAGGCATATGACCTGCCATCAAACACTCCTCCCAGTACAGCACGTGTCGCCAACTCATACGTTTATCATAGAGATTAAAGATGAACACCTGTGGCTGGCACATTGTACGGGGACCAGAGATGTTGTTGTCACCACGGTAAATCTCAGTGGGTCTCCACAATAACTCCTGCGTGGGGCAGGGGGGTATACCCATTTGACAGATGAAGAAACAGAGGCTCCAAGAGATGAAGTCGCCCCCCTGACTTTCCTCCCTCAATGGCAGAGCAGGCACTCCATTCCCAGAGTGTCTGACTGCAGTGTTCCTGAGCCGTCCATGGTCCCCCGGTGTCCCAGGGGCTCCCACTACGGTGGTGCATTTCACCAAAGTGTCCCTCATCAACTGAAATCACATTGCCTTCCAGGATGCCTACTGCGGAGTTCCTGCTGAGGCATTATGGTGGCATCTCTGGAGCAATCGGATGCAGGTTCGAAGTTTGATCCCCAGCCCAGCAGAGTGGGTTCAAGACCCGGCATAGGTCACAACTGCGGCTCAGATCTGATCCGTGACCCGGGAACTCCATATGCCTTGGGGCAGCCAAAAAAAAAAAAAAAAAAAAGAAAGAAATAAAGAAAAAAATGGTAGCAGTCAGAATGTCTTCTGCAGCTCGGGTATTGGCCCCACATGGCTTGAGGTCGGCGGGGCGGTGGGGGGAGGTGCCCAAGTCCTCCACGTGAGTGTCCTGCAGCCCCTGGCTTGTCCCTGCTGTCTCAGGTAAAACTTTGGAAACCTCAACCCCTAATTACCGCCTGGCACAGGGCACCCAGTGGTTTCCGGGTGGCTTGTATTGACTCGCTCAGTCTTCATAGGACATGGGTCTGGGCTAAATTTAAGCACTGTCACAGACAATTTAACAGTTTTCTGTGGGGGGTAATTTAATGGTAAACCATAATTACCGATACAACTGATACCTTAATTCCCAAAACAATCTGTGGAGGTGTGTGGAATTCAAATCAGTCCAATTAGAATTCCATCTGCTCATAATAAAATATAGCATAATTGCTAATTGCCCTCCTTGGCTCGCAATATTTTAAGGTAGAAATTTGGGGTTGTTTTTTAATATGGCTTTTATTTTAAAGTGTTTGGTTTCAATTTTGGACCAATGCCCTTGAGAGGGAAGGGATCCAGGTCTCCACACTCCGGACTCCTGCGGGGCCTCAGTGCTTCTCCCCCGGGCAAGGGCAGGCGGCCCGGGAGAAGGCCAGCTGCACACGGGCTCCACCGACATCGGAGGTCCAGGGCTTAGTAAGGCTGAGAGAAGCTCTGTTGACATAAGTCACTTGAGTTTTAGGGCACTTTTGAGTTGACAAAGCAAAATGATAGGCACTAGAGTCAAACAGGCAGAGGTTCAAAGCCAGAACCTAGGATGTGAGGCAACTTACTCTCTGTGTGACTCAGTTTCCTGTTCTGTAAAAGGGGTATGATGATTGCCCTTCCTCAGGGGGTTGTTGTGAAGATGGACAGGGTGCCTGGCACACAGTAAACATTCCAGACATGCTAGCTGTGTGGTTATTACAAATAGATTCATCCGGGGAGTTTGCGTTGTGGCTCAGCGGAAATGAATCTGACTAGTATCCATGAGGATGCGGGTTCAGTCCCTGGCCTTGATCCATGGGTCAGGGATCCAGCGTTGCCGTGAGCTGTGGTGTAGGTCGCAGATGGGGCTCGGATCCCGAGTTACTGTGGCTGTGGTGTAGGCCCGCAGCTACAGCTCTGATTTGACCCCTAGCCTGGGAACTTCCACATGCCACAGGTGCGGCCCTAAAAGGCAAGCAAACAAACAAAAAAGACCATTCATTCGTCCAGTCAGCAAATATATACTGAACACTGCAGGTGCCAGGCATGGGTTAGATGCTGAGGATGTAACAGTGAAAGTACCAGATCTAGCTCCTGCCTCAGCGTAACTTCCCTTCTTGTGGGGTGACAGCTGGTGGCAAGCAAAGGAGCACGTAAAATAATCTGACCCCGGCAAGAACGATGCGCTCTGGTTTACATGGTTTACTCGCTGAGGATCTGAATTGATCAACCCTCCCTTGGAAGCCCAGTTTATAGATCAGGAAACCGAGGCTCCAAGGTGAAATTTTTGGCAGCTTGCAAGTCCCCACCCCGAACCCCAGATGTGGGAGAGATGAGCTGGGAGAAACAATCTCGGTGGAGAGGAACTATGTAGTCAGGAAGAGAAAGCCACGGAGAAAGCCACGGAGAAGGGGCAAGGACCCAAGGCGCTGAAATCTCAGCTTTCTACCTTTTTTTTCTTTTTTGTCTTTTTTGCCTTATCTGGGGCTGCACTCGCAGCATATAGACATTCCCAGGCTAGGGGTCAAATCGGAGCTGTAGCTGCCGACCTACGCCACAGCCACAGCAACACAGGATCCGAGCCACATCTGCAGCCTACACCACAGCTCACGGGAATGCCGGATCCTTAACCCACTGAGCAAGGTCAGGGATCGAACCCGCAACCTCATGGTTCCTAGTCGGATTCGTTAACCACTGAGCCACGACGGGAACTCCTCAGCTCTCTACCTTTAATCTGGAAGCGTCCTCAGGATCCCCTGGAGGCCACCGTGGAGGGACAAGTGCTCAGGCAGTCGTGTCCCAGAGACCTGGCTTCAGATCCAGGCCCTAGACAACTTGCTGTCGGGCCCCAGACAACTGCTTTACCTTCTCCCAGGAGGTGTCCTCTTCCCCGGTAAACTGAGAACAAGAAGATCATGTCACAAGGTCCTTGGCAAGGGTTTGTGTGGGATCCCGCATGTCAAGATCATAGTACACACTGGGCCCTCCAGAAGTTCCAAGTCTGTCTCCCTCTTTTTAAAGCTCAGGCCCAGGAGTTCCCTTCGTGGCTCAGTGGTTAACGAATCCGACTAGGAACCATGAGGTTGTGGGTTCGATCCCTGGCCTTGCTCAGTGGGTTAAGGATCCAGCATTGCCATGAGCTGTGGTGTAAGTCACAGACACAGCTTGGATCCCGTGTTGCTGTGGCTGTGGTATAGGCTGGCAGCTACAGCTCCTGTTAGACCCCTAGCCTGGGAACCTCCATATGCCGCGGGTGTGGCCCTAGATAAAGCAAAAAGACAAAAAAAAAAAAAAAAAAAGCTCAGGCCCAGAGGAGTTCCCGCTGTGGCACAATGGGATCGGCAGTATCTCTGCAGCATCTGGACACAGGTCCGATCCCTGGCTCAGCACAGTGGGTTAAAGAATCTGATGTTACCACAGCTGCAGCATACGTCGCAATTATGGCTCAGATCTGATCCTTGGCCTGGGAACTCATATGCCACAGCGCAGCCAAACAAAACAAAACTCAGGCCCAGAGAGGGGAAGAGACTTGCCCAAGGTCACACAGCAAGCTGTGGCAAAAGTAGGCAGGCTTCGCTCCAGTGTCCTTCTCACCCTCCCCGACAGCCGGGAGGCAGCTTTTCGGCGGCCAGGGAGAGGGTCTTTGCCAGGCAGTTGCTGACCAGCAGCAGGCCAGAGAGACAGTTTCAAAAGAAGGGAGGATGAGGGTCCAGCCAAGAGGCACCCCCGTTTGACATGTACCCGAGTTAGTACAAATAAGCCACCTAGGTTTTGAATTCAGGCATTTGTTTACTTTCAACTGCTGAGCATGTTGGAGACACCACGGAGGAGCAGAGAAGGAATTGACCGGGGTGGGGGTTGAGGGGGGCTGGGGGGGCAGGGGGGCTGGAGCGGGACTGGTCTGGAACGGAGGCATATTCCTCCAGATGACCCACTCCTGCTGGGAAGCCCTCTGGCATTCCCAGACAGGCCCTGCCCTCCCCGCTGGACAAACCCACTTCCCAGCTGAGATCCAAGGGGCCTCCAAGATTAAAAATCTGGTCACCCACTGGTTATGAGGCAAATGGCTCCTATTACGAGACGGCTCCAGGGGCCTGGGAACCCAGCAAGGGGTGGGCAGGTGCCTGCTGACCCCGTCTTATCAAGGGTCAGGGCCATTCCCTGCCCACATGGAGGTGGGGGCCTGGGGGACCCACGTTAGCCTCCTGTGCCTCGGTAGTAATGACCGCTCTTGGGCTGGCCGCTGCCCGGACCCCAGACCAGCCCATGGATGAGAATCTGGGTCCAGACTGAACAGGGCTTGGCTTGCTGCTCAGGGGCACCCCTTCCCACAACTGGGGCCTGGGGGAGGGACGTTAAGGAACTCAGACTTTTAGACTTTTAGCAGCCCCTGGGAGAAACGGTGAGATTCAAGGACAGAGTCCCCAGAAACAGGTGCAATAGGCTGGGAAGGCTCTTGGGGTTTAATTCACACTGGTAGCCAAGAAACTCCCCACCTCCTGCTCCCACGCCCTCAGAGGCTTCTGGGTCTAATTCCTTTTTTTTTTTTTTTTTGTCTTTTTAGGGCCACACCCACGGAATGTGGAGGTTCCCAGGCTAGGGGTCAAATCAGAGCTGTAGCCGCCAGCCTACACCACAGCCACAGCAACACGAGGTCTGAGCCTCGTCTGCGACCTATACCACAGCTCATGGCAATGCCAGATCCTTCACCCACTGAGCAAGGCCAGGGATTGAACCCACGTCCTCATGGATGCTAGTTGGGTTCATTAACCCCTGAGCCACAATGGGAACTTCTCCATTCTGGGTCTAACTTTAGACTCTCAGGTTCCCTCATAACTTCTGTGATTACAGGTATAAATGGTACACTGGACAAGCACAATTCCTAATATCATCAAAACACAATTTTTTTGTCTCCTACTTCTTTTAAGTTTTCTTTCATGAGTAATTGCCCCTGTTTCAGAATGAAAACTCCCACAGGCCCGTGGCTTTTCTGTCCGCTCAGGCAAAAGAGAGTTCTGAAGTCACTTTAAGTCACAAACATGGTCTCAGTTCCAACATTAGAATTTCTGAGTTCTGTGCAATATTTTACTGTGGCCAACAGGGTCCCCGGAATAAGGATAACTAAAATAAGACAATGTCTGCATTTGTCTTCTGACACAATTCTCATTTACTCCATTTGCAGACTCTGATCCAGGGTCCATATGTGGTTGACGCTGGTTGGGGACACTACGGAGACACAGAAGACAACTTCATTTGGGTGTTCAAAGACCTGCCCTCAGTCACCCATCTCATAATGATTAGAAGTTCAATGACACCCCCAGAGAGGAAAAACCCATTTCTATCCTGTTAAGGCAACAACCAGGAATTATGGTGCTCTATAGCCTACAGCCTAGATGAGATTACATCTCATTTACCTTTCAGAAGTACCCATTTTACTGATGGAGAAACTGAGCTTCAGCAAGACTGGCTAACATGCACGATAATACTCACGTTTAACATTAGTAAATGGCAAAGTTTAGACTCTAACCAAAGTCTTCTAGCCCCAACTTTGGACTTCTCTCTGCTTCACCGCCAGCCTCTGGTCTACTTAGGGCCATTTCCCTACTCTTTCTTTTGTCGCCTGTGTGAGAGAAGAGTGAGGCAGGGCATCTGCAGTCTGAGAACTAAGCATGGAGGAAGGGCAGGTAGGCTAAGTCCTTCCCTGCAATCAGCAGAAAGCAAGCAAGACTCAGACCATCACCGTGGCCGGGAAAGCCAGAAGGTTAAAGGCAGCTTTCAACATCATAAGTTTGTGAAACCATGTCAGCGCTTGAGTGCTGTGATGTTATTGGTAAAATGAAGAATGTAGGAGAAAAGTACTATGAGGTTGTGGGTTTGATCCCTGGCCTCGCTCAGTGGGTTAAGGAGACGGCGTTGCCATGAGCTGTGGTGTAGGCTGCAGACGTGGCTCGGATCCTGCGTTGCTGTGGCTGTGGCGTAGGCAGGCAGCTGTAGCTTCGATTAGACCCCTAGCCTGGGAACCTCCATATGCCATGGGTGTGTCCTAAAGGCAAGAAAAAAAAAAGCATGTAGGAGAAAATTAAGATTTGGAGTTATTCAAAGGAGTGAGGACTATTTGGAAGTCAAGGGGAACAGTGGCTGCAGGCAACTCCTGGCTCAGTTTTACTCTCCCAGGCACCCCATCTTTACGAGAGGTTTTCTTTTCCCAAGAGTTCAGAGAGAAGTCCCAGAACAGATCCTCATTGGTTCTGGTGGGTCATGTGTCCCTCCCTAAACCAACCACGATGGCTGGGAGATTCTGTGATATGATTGGCCAAGCCTGGTCACATGACTGGTCTGAGGCATGGCAAGTTTAGGATTCAGCTCCCACCGAGCTTGTAAGGCAGGTAGGGAAAGGGCTATTACCAGAATTCTGGGGGGAAAAGGAGAAATTAGGCAGGAAAAAGGGCTTTGTATGACAGACTAAGGATTTCCACTTTATAAATTGGCACGAGGAGCTGACGGAGGCTTTTACAAAGGGCAAAGACATTACCAAGATGGGGTTCAGGGAGATGAATCAGGAAGCAGTGAAATTGTTGCTGCTCATGACTTTTAATCATCAGGGGTCAATTAAACATACATACATCTATTCATGTAAATTACTTAGGAATACAGCATAATGATTAAGAGAATAAAACCTGGCTTTGTCACTTACCGATGACTTTGCCGAAGTTACTTAACTTCTCTACGCCTCAGTCTCCTCATCGGCAAAATGCGTATAGCTCTTTCTAGGCTTGTTATGCAGATTAAAGGGATTTACACCTAAAGCAGGGCTAGCCAGAGTGTTTACTGCAGTTCCCAGGAGCCAGGACACCCCAGGTTCTGGGGAAGCCTCTGGCTCTGGCGGCGCCGACCTGCCCAGGCTGGTCTGGCAGCGGTAGCCAGCCTGAGCAGTGACCCACTTGTGTGCTGACCCCGCAGCCTCTCTTGGTTAACAAACAGGAAGGTGGCAGTGCTGCCTAGGTGCCCCTGCCGCCCCCACAGCCCTGTGTCTGGCCCCAACCCTCACCTCTACTTGAGGCTGCGGTGAACTTGGTTGGTGCTTCTCTCACCACAAGCCACAGCTTCACAAATTGCCCTGCGGTGAGTTGCAAGCATATTTATAATTGATGAAATCAGGGGGCGAGAGAGCTCATCGCTGAGGTGTTTAGTAAACAAAATCCTGAGCCCTTGGGTGGGGGGCGGGGATGCGCGAGAGAAAATGAAGGGACAGAAAAAGTGGGGTCCCAGCTCCCTCTGAGAGTGCTTGAATGACTCCACCCGTGAGCTTTTGTTTTTATTATTAAACTTATTTTGAAAATGTTCAGTGCTATAGAAAACTTGCAGAAATACTATAAACTTCCATACACCTGTCACCTAAATTCACCCTTCCTTAGCATTTTGCTGTATTGGCTTTAGTTCTTTCTTGCTGTATATTTAATATGTGTGTATACATATCTAATATAATAAAATACACACTATTATTCTTAGTGTTTTATTTGCTAAACCATTTACGGATAAGTTGCAGCGGAGTCCCCTTTGTGGCTCAGCGAGTTGAGAACCTGACTAGTATCCATGAGATTGTGGGTTTGATTCCTAGCCTCTCTGGGTAAAGGATCTGGCGTTGCTGTGCTGTGGTGTAGGCTGGCAGCTGCAGCTCTGATTCAGCCCCCGGCCTGGGAACTTCCTTATGCTACAGGTGCGGCCCTAAAAAGAAAAAAAAAGAAGAAGTTTCAGCAATCATGACCTTCCCCCCTCAATATTTCAAGGACATTTGCCTATATACATACAGGAAATTTTATCAACCTCAGAAGATTATCACAATACTGTTGGTGATCTAATTTCCAGTCTATTTTTGAGTTCCACTAATTGTCCAATACCAGACTTTATAGCACTCCTTTTTTCTTTTTACAGCCATACCTGCGGCACATAGAAGCTTCCAGGCCAGGGGTCAAATCAAAGCTGCAGCTGCAGCTTATGCCACAGCTACAGCAACTTCGGGTCCTTAACCCACTGAGCCACAACGAGAACTCCTACAGCAACTTTTCATTTCAGCCCAGCTCCGCAGACTCTTCAATAGTGAAGGTCCCAGGACACTGGACCCCTTTGGTCCCCACCCCACACCCACCACCCCACCGCTGGCCAGGACTCTGCAGTCAGGTAGGAGAACTGAAGCTGAGATCAAGTCAGAAAACGAGTCCAGGCTTGGAATGACAAGTGGGGCCAGACGTAAGATCTGGCTAAGCTTGGAGAGCCCTGGAAGCTTCTTCCAGAGGGCTCTGAGGCCTGGGAGTCCAGGTGAGCAGGGGGAGGGGCACGTTGGTTCTCGAAGGGAGCCCAGGGAGACCGGAGTGTCTCCTGTCATAGCAGCCAATCCCTGGGCCTGGATCAGTGTGGGCAGGAGACCTGTTAGGGAGATGGGGAGAGGAACAGCTTTGTCATCTGAGTGCTAAGTGGCTACTTTGTATATTCACTCAACAAACATTTATCTCACCATTGCTATATACCAAGAACTACTCTAGGTGCTGGGGGTGAAGATGGATAGGGCCCCAGAGCCAGCGCTGTGGCGTTTTATGTTCTATTGGGAGATGTGATAGTTTAGATTGTGGTTATGGAAATAGTCACTCCCCCTACAAGCCCCCTTCTGCCCCGACCCGCACATCCACACCCCTGCTGTGAGCAGGATATACCTCCTATTCTGCTGATGTATGATCTTGGCCATGAAGCTTCTTTAGCCAATAGAATGTTGGTGGTGTGTCACGAGCACCCTTAAATGTGCTGTGAGGTTCAGCTTGGCTTTTAAGTTCCCGCCATCCTCCACAAAAAGAATATGTCCCAAGGGAGTTCCCACAGTGGCACAGTGGGTTAAGAATCTGACTGCAGCAGTGCCGGTCACTGGAGAGGCATGGGTTTGATATCCGGCCTGGCACAGTGGGTTAAAGGATCTAGCATT
Source organism: Catagonus wagneri (assembly GCA_004024745.2). NCBI lineage: Eukaryota > Metazoa > Chordata > Mammalia > Artiodactyla > Tayassuidae > Catagonus > Catagonus wagneri. The sequence goes on along the minus strand of PVHT021183690.1, from coordinate 2,426,112 downwards.
GCTGCAGCTACTCAGATCCGATCCCTGGCCAGGAACTTCCATATGCCACGGGTGTGGCCATAAAAACAAAAGAATACGGCCCTGGAACCACTCTGGTCCAAGAATGAAGAAATGCTTGGAACAGATCTGCACCAGAACCCCAGCCTGGAGCTTCACTGCCCTGGCTGACCCACAGACTCACAAACAAGAAAAGGAAACGCTGTTGTTTTAAGCCCCTTAGTACGGGCATGATTTGTTACGCAGCATTATCTCAGTCACAGCCGACTACAATGGGCAGAGACAGAACATAAAAAAAGCCAACTAGTAAATGCATGACGGAAACAGGAAGACAGAGAAAGCTGGAGAAGAGGAAGAGAGCGGAGAATGCAGCTGTAGATAGGGCAGCTGGCAAGGCTCTCTGATAAGGGAGCCAAGAGCTGAAGGAAGCAGGGGAATGAGTCATGTGGTTATTGAGGGGAGGGAATTTCAGGCAGAGGAAACAGCAAGTGCAAAGGTCCCGAGGTAGGAATGAGCTGCATGGAGAAGGAGCCAGTGAGGGGCAGGGCGGGGGGTGACAAGGGACGGCTCAGGGAGGGGGCTGGGCCAGACCCTGTGGGAAGGATATGGAATTTCATTCGCATCATCTGGTATAATTTGTTTCTGGCTGTCTGATGAAAGAGCCTGAGAACATGTAAAAGGCAGAGCAGGGGGGCGGGGAGGGTCACTGGCTGAGCCCCGTGTTCTGGGATCTGTAAGGAAAGGACATTAAAGCCACAGTCAAGTCAATGACCCAGGACCTTTTGAAAGTTTCAACCTCCTGCTTTTCTGCGAGGCTCTCCGGCTCCCCCATCCCCGGCCTCTCTGACTGCTCCTTAGGCTCACTGCCATCCCCGCTCTCCAACACCCCCAAGCCTTCACTGCACCCGCCCAGCTCCTCACAGAGCCCCCCCCCCCCCCCCCCCCCCCCCCCCCCCCCCCCCCCCCCCCCCCCCCCCCCCCCCCGCCATCCAACACTCAGTCCCCAGCTTCCTGCTCCTCTCCAGGTGGGGGCGACCCCAGATCTCCAGCCCCACCCTGTCTCTGGGATCCTGGGCATTCTGCCATTAGCTCCCTGCTTAGATGTCGCGCCCTGTGGTGGGGGGGCTCTCACAATGGACTTGGCTTAAACAGAGCCCATCACCAGGGGAGGGGCTCTCAACGGACTGTCGGAAACCTAGGAGCTGCGTAGATCCCTGGCCTCGCTCAGTGGGTTAAGGACCCGGCGTGGCTGCGGCTGTGGCGTAGGGCAGCAGCTGCAGCTCTGATTCCACCCCTAGCCTGGGAACCTCCGTATGCCAAGATTGCAGCCCTAAAAGGAAAAAGAGAGAGAGGAGAGAAGATAGGAAAATTGAGTTCTTGATGGAAAGTGGGGCCCAGAAAAGGCAAGAGGACTCGGCTCCTTTCTCACATACTGACCTCAGCCTGAGATGCGGTGTTTCCCCCGTGAGAAGCACAGGGAGAGGCTGGTGCCGCAAAATCCCTTTGCAGACGGTACTGTCCACACGAATGCGAGGGCAAGCCGCTGTCCTGTGCGTGTCCAGCCGCTCCGTGTCCCACATCTCCTGGGCAAAGACGACGTTTACTCCTGTTTCTCCTCTGTGTGCCCTCGTGCCCAGCACTGGGGAGGATAGGTCCACAGACACATTTGTTATGCACCTGCTGGGCCCCGAGCGTGGGTCTCTCACACAGATGGCTAGAAGAAACCTTGGAACTCAGATCCACACTCTCACTGATGGGGAAACCAAGGCTCGCAGAGGTGACTTGATGCCCTCGGGCAGTGCTCAGACCCTGAGGAATGAGGGGAGGTAGTGAATGGGGTGAAATGGGCAGTGATCGGTGTGAACAAGAGCGGCTCCATGGCTGAGTATTAACTTTGACCTTGCTCAGAGGCCACAGGAATACCGTTATCTTTCCCAGGCTCCCAAAAATCTCCAAGGGGACCCCAGAAGTGCAGGGCACTGAGGACAGACCCCAGGGCCCAGGCGTGGACTTGGCCGGGCGGGCCTTGCCCTGGGCTGCCCGGCTTGGCCACTCTGCACCAGGAGCTCCAGCCTCTCCCCAGGGCGCAGGACACCACCCCCAGCCACTCTGGCCCAGTTTCTTACAAGCTGTTCTGGGATGGCAGTGTCCCAACCCCGCTATAAATAGCATCTCTCCTGGGCCCCAGACGGCTAGTTGGCAAACACTGTAATTTGCTGAAAAGTTTGGAATGTGTCTAAAAATGAAGAAGGCAAACGAGACCAGGCTCGAGTGGGGTGCGACCAGCGTATCCATTTCAGAGAAGGGCCGAGTCGCTCTGCTGCTCTTCGCCAGCCTCTTCACAAGGGCGCTGCAGGCAGGGCTTCGGGGAGAGGGAACAAATGTGCGTCTAGGAGGTAAATGTTATCATTTCCACCAACAGCGGCCACCTCCTGCATTGGCCTCACCCCTGACCTTCCTGTCTGAAGGAGACGGGCTGCCACCACTGGGAGCAGGCTGCCATGGCTTAACCCTTTCTTGGACTGTGCTCGCTAAATCGAAGAGGATGTGGTCAGCTTGTAAGGATTACGACCCAGAAGGAAATCCCCCCCAAATAATTTCATCTAGCTCCCCAGTCTGCAAATGAGGAGGCAATCTGACAAAGGCCAAAGAGCAGATCGCAGCTGAGCCAGATTTAGGCCGACGTCTCTGGGATCTCAGTTTGGTGCCAAGTCTTGAACCCACGGCCTCCCACAAGGGGCCACCTCTCTCAGGGATGAGGCAGAGGTTGGGGGGCTGCAGGGGAAGGGTCTGTGGCTCTCTGATCGCTGGGAACATGGACAAGCCCCTCTGAAGTTCCGGTCTGACGCTCAGTGCATTGCTGGGAGGCACAGCCTTGGTTTTTCTCACGGCCTGGGGGGAACGGAGACTCATTCTCACCCACAAGCCAGAGAGAGGCTGGAGGGGAACTCATCACTCTGTCCTCAAGACAGGATCAGAGCTTCTCCCGGCTCCTGGTAGAACTCACTGCCTAAAAAGCCATCTTTTATTATTCCTTGTGCCATCTTCTGAGCTCTTGGTTTCCCCTAAAGGCAGAGTCATAGCATCGGAAGTAGCGATGGACTGGGAAACAGGAATTCTGAGCTGGAGCCCCAGATGCAGCACTTGCTCGCAAGGGCAAGTCATTGTCTTCACAGAGCCTCAGTGAACTATATGTAAAACTATAATGAAGAAAAGCTGGAGCTCCCACTGTGGCTCATCAGGTGAAGACAGCAATATGATGTCCATGAGGATGCGGGTTTGGCCCCTGGCCTCTCTCAGTGAGTTAAGGATCCAGCATTGCCGCAAGCTGCCGTGTAGGTCAAGGATGCAGCTCGGACCGGCATTGCTGTAGCTGTAGTGTAGGCTGACAGCTGCAGCTCCGATTCAGCCCCTAGGAACTTTCATATGCTGCAGGTGCAGCCCTAAAAAACCAAAACAACAAAAAAAAGGAAAAAAAGAAAGAAAAGAAAACTTCTGTTGATGGAGGCCCTAACCATGGGTTTTACATGCATTTATTCTCTTTGTCCTCATAACAACGACACGAACAGGACATAGTCTTATCCCATTTGCCAGATGAAGAAAATGAGGCAGAGAGAGTATATAATTGTTCAAAACCACAGCATTAAAAAAGACGTTTGAAACCCACTGCCATAGATATTCTGAGGTTCCTTTCAGCCCTAATAATTTTATGCCTTTGGAGACTTCAAACTCCAAAGCTCCAAGCTCTGAACTCTTGTTTGGTGAGAGGCTTTGTTTGAGGTGGGGCAGACCAGGAGCGGGGACAGTTCACATCCGTGGAGAGGATGTCCACGAGGAAGCTGCCAGGATAGCCGAGATTTTAGACCTTCGGGGAACAGCCACATAACTGCCAAGGGCACCTGCCCCCCTGCAGGCTCACGAGGTGGGTAATTGTGGCTGAAAAGCGACATCTCGTGGTCAATTTTAGAACTGCACTCCCATAAGACAACGTGCAGGGCAATTCTAGAGGACAATAAAGATTATATTACGATCATCTAAATTTTTCATGGAGTTTTTAAAACACACAGACTTCAGGGCCTCACCCCGCGCCTAGACAACCAGAACTTCAAGGTGAGGGAAGTGGGGACTCTGTTTTTTTGGTTCAGGTGCTTCTGCTGCAACCTGACCCCAAGCATAGAGCTTTCCAAGGGGTGCCGAGCGCTGGTCAGAAGACCTTCACTGCGTAGCAGCTCCAAACGGTGTTTCACTGCTGTCTGAGCCACTAGAACTTTCTAGGCTGCTGACAAAACTAAATCCATTAGATATTATTTACAAAAGGAAATCTAGCTGCATCTTCCATTTGATTTGTGCTTTATTAGGAAATAAAATGGCAGCTAATAAATACAATGTTAATATGCAAGTTGAATCAGTCATTTTAGATCAATGTCAACGAAACTGAGCCCATGGGCAAAGGATATAAATGTCTTTCTTTCCCCCTTTAAGGTAGTGGTTCCCAGCCAGCAGCGGGTGGCTCCAGGAGTCCTCCAAACACTAGCAATGACAGAACTCGCATAGTGGTTTATACTTTTTGAAGCGCTTTACTGGTACTTCGCCTGATTGATTCTTCCCAATTATCATGACTCCCCTTTAAAATGAATAAGCCTGAGTCTGAGGCTCGGGCAGTTATGACCTCAAGCCACAAAGCAGGTTAACAGTAGCATCTGTCCGTTTTCTCTTGCAACCTGCTGCCTCTCGGCTCCTCCCTCACCCCCTAGAGGGATTCTCACTCGGTCTGTCCTTCCTCTGCTCAGGAAACGACCCTGGCTCCCCAGCGATCAAGTCCAAGTGCATCGGCCTGGTTGCAAGACTCACGTAACCTGGAACCACCTTCTCTCTCCACCCGAATTTCCTGGCCTTTCCCATCACCCAGCTGGGCTCCTCTCCCTCCGTCTCATCCTCCCCGCCCCTTGCTCGTCTTCAGGCTGTTCCCCAGCAGAGCAGCCCCCGGAGGAACGGAGGCAGTCCTCTGCCCGGTGGGCCGCTGAACCACAACAGGAACTCTGCAACCTGCAATTTTTGCCAAAACACTTATCGCCTACAAACATACTAGATATTCCCCGTATTTACTATGTACACACTGTTTTGATTGACACACACACCCCACCTCTGCCAGGACATCGTTCACATCAGGGCCAGGATCCCCGTCTTTGCTTCATGTTGTCTTTTGCTGGACCCCAGTCGCTAATCAGCTCACACAGCGCTTGGCGCACAGTCAGGGCTGAATAAATATTTGTTGAATGAATGAATGAGTCCCTGTGCCTGGCACCATGGCAGGCCTCTCATAAATGTCACTGGCATCACCGCTGCCGCTATGACTGTGGTCACAGCCTTCCGGCCCGAACTGCTCACCTCCCCGAGCTACAATCCTACAGCCCCCCAAGGGCAAGCCAACTGTCCCTTTGCCCTCAGAACTTGCCTCGGTGCCCTGCCCCCCGGGCCTCCGATTCTGGGCACCAGCAGGGAGAAACCACCAAGTTTCAAGATTTCATTTATAATTCTTTGCAGATGAAATGTCAGAAAGATTGGAAAGGCAGAGCCATAAATCTGATCCTAATATAGCACAGAGCTTATTAATGAGGAATAAATCACTGAGGAAAACCTCCCCGGAGAGCTTCGCCGGGGCCTGCGGCGAGAATGGCATCTTTATGTGCAAAACTACAGGGTCTTTTACTTTCTCAGATATATGACCAAGGCGGATTTGCCAGGGCAGTAGCCTTAACATCCACCAATTGTATTTTTTTTTCTAGTAAAAATTCATCTATTCTGTAGAAATCTCCTAAGCGTTTATTGGATTAGGACCACATCCAAATGTAGAAAATTAAACATACACACCGCAGTGGGACCTTGGCAGGTCCTGATACAGAATGTCTGTATACCCACCTCCAAGGTGCTCCCATGGTGGAAAAACTCCAGTCGAAGGAGTTGGAGGGGCCCCTCCAGGGGGAAAAGCCGAGGCCCCAGAAAGAATCTGCTCGGCGCAGCATCACCCAGATGGCTAAGGCTGCTGGAGACAAGAAACCCGGTTCCTTACTCCCACCCACCCCCACAAAGATGTCCACGGTCTAATCCTCTGATTGCCCCAATGTGAACAGGTTACCACGTGGGAGAAAGGACTTTCCAGGTGTGATTAAATGAAGGATAAGAAGATGGGGAGAGGAGTTCCTGTCGTGGCGCCGCGGTTGACGAATCTGACTAGGAACCATGACGTTGCGGGTTCGATCCCTGGCCTTGTTCAGCGGGGTAAGGATCTGGCGTTGCCGTGAGCTGTGGTGTAGGTTGCAGACGCGGCTCGGATCCCGCGTTGCTGTGGCTGTGATGTAGGCCGGCAGCTGTAGCTCCGATTGGACCCCTAGCCTGGGAACCTCCATATGCCGCGGGGGAAAAAAAAAAATGATGGGGATATTATCCGCTGTAATCAAAAGGATCCTTAGGGAGGAAAGAGGGAGGCAGGAGAGACAGAGAAGAAGTGAGGGGCAAACAGAGGCCAGAATAGTGCAGCGACTTCTAGAAGCTGGAAAAGGCAAGGAGGTCGGTTCTTTCTTAGAGCCACCACCAGAGGGTATGCAGCCTGGTCGACCCCTTGGTTTTAGGACTGCGACCTCGGACTGTAAGAGGTTATGTTTGTGTTGTTTTAAGCCACTACTTGTGGTCATTTGTTGCAGCTGCCAGAGGAAGCTAACATCGTGTTAGAAGTTGTGTCCCAGGAAACTTCACCTGGCTGTGTCTGCAGACAGCGCTGGGGAGGGACCCCCTCCCCTTGAGGGTCACCCCACATTGTCCCTGGTGTCAGGTGGCTCCTCCTGTCTGCTCTTTGCAACTCACCCTCCCAGGCTGGGCTGCAACAGGCTCTTCTCTGTCTGCAGCTTTTCTGCAGCCTGACACCCCGCTCCGTCACCTCCCTCCAGGGGTCATCACCCCGCCCCCGCCCCTCCCAGCCGCTCCTCTCCTCTCACCCCTGAGAAGCTCAGGAGAGAGCGACTTAGTCCAGGGCGTCCCCCGGCCCCCTCCTGTTCTCAGCCACCAGCCTTGCCACCCCTCGTGGCGTCAGGAGCCACAGAGCCGGAAGTTCCCTTCTCGATGCCTCTTTGGGGACCTACTCCAGTCTGGCGATTCCCCTCTGCACCCCTGGGTCCTCAGGGACAGAGAAGTGGCACAGGGAGCTCCCAGGAGACGGCCCGGGAAGAGACTCAAATGAAGGAGAAAGTGGAACTCTGTGAAAAAGAGGGCGGCCGTGGTGATCATTCTCCAAGTCTGGCCAGTGGCCAGCCTAGCCGGGCTTATTGAAGTGCATATTCCTGGACACCCCTCTTTCTTTTTATTAGTTACCGAGCAGAAAGGGGGGGAGGTCAGCACCTCCGGGCTTGAACCCTCCCAGTGTGAGATGGTTATGCAACCTCTCTAGCCCCAGCGTCTCTTCCATAAAGCGGGTGGCTCTGATTTGCACACGACAGGATTATGAGGATTAACATAAACGCACAGGAGTTCCCGCTGCGGCCCAGCTATGACGAACCTGACTAATATCCCTGAGGATGCGAGTTTGATCCCTGGGCTTGCTCAGTAGGTTAAGGATCCGGCGTTGCCATGAGCTGTGGTGCAGGCTGCAGACGCGGCTCTGATCCCGCGTTGCTGTGGCTGTGGCGTAGGACAGCGGCCGTAGCTCCAATTGGACCCCTAGCCTGGGAACCTCCACATGCCGTGGATGCAGCCCTAGATAAGGCAAAAAGACAAAAAAAAAAAAAAAGAACATAAATACATAAAGTGCAGAGGCTGTGGGTACCTCGTCTGTAACCGCCAGGGCCCATCCTCTTGAAGCCCAAAGGATCTACCTTCTGATTGCCTGAGGGCCTGGAAGGACCAGAGAATGAATGCCCTCGACCGACCGGCTAGCCCCAGGACAGAATGGAGTTGGTGTGTAAATACCCCAGCTCCCTCGCCCTCCAGGCAGACTGCTCTGAGGTGTGACCCCCCTGAACCACCACCCCACCCCTCTGTAGTGAGATTAAGCCCCAGTCAGCCTGAGGTGACCTGCCTGACAACACACCTCCTGTCGGCTGCCTTCCCTGCCCTGCCCCACTTCCCCAGGCTCCTGCCGGACTGGCTGTGCGCCCCTCTCCCACAAACTCACCCTTGATTCCTTGTCCTTCTCAACCCCAGGCTGAGATGAGCCCTAGCATCTCAGGGTCTGGCCAGGGTCTGGCGGCCACGAAGTGAATCCTCTTTGACTCTCAGTATAGAGACCAGGTCAGTCCAGACCAGGGGAGGTCACGGCAGGGCCGGGCCCAGTCCTGTGGCCTGGAGGCGGGTGTGCAGTCACCGACCAGGATCCGCAGGATGGGCCCCACCAACCGGAAGCGGTCCCAGGAAAGTCACTCACCCTTTCATTTCTTTTTTCTTTTTCTTTTTAGGGCCACACCTGCAACATATGGAAGTTCCTGGGCTGGAGTCGCGTTAGAGCTGCAGCTGCTGGCCTACACCGCAGCCACAGGAATGTGGGACCTGAGCATCATCTGCCACCTACACTACAGCTCACAGCAACACCGGATCCTTAACCCACTGAGCAAAGCTAGGGATGGAGCCTGAGTCCTTGTGGATACTAGTTGGGTCCTTAACCCACTGAGCCACAATGGGAACTCCACCCTTTCCTATTTTATTATTATTATTTGTCTTGTTAGGGCCACACCAGCAGCATATGGAAGTTCCCAGGCTAGGAGTTCAATCGGATCCTCGGCTACCGGCCTACACCACAGCCACAGCAATGCCAGATCCAAGCTGCATCTGTGACCTACACCACAGCCCATGGCAACGCCAGATCCTTAACCCACTGAGTAGGACCAGGGATTGAACCAGCATCCTCATGGATACTAGTCGGTTTTGTTACCACCAAGCCACAACGGGAAGTCTACCCTTTCTTATTCTTTCTTTCTTTCTAACTTTTAAAAATTATTATTATTTTTTGTCTTTTTAGGGCCACACTTGTGGCATATGGAAGTTCCCAGGCTAGCAGCCGAATGGAAGCCAGCCTACGCCACAGCCACAGCAACGCCAGATCCTTAAGCCACAGAGTGAGGCCAGGGATCGAACCCATGTCTTCATGGATACCAGTCTGGTTCATTACCACTGAGCCAAGACCACTGAGCCATGACAGGCACTCCCACCCTTGCCTTTCTCTGGCTCCCCAGTATCTGTGAGCCAGAGAGCTGAGGTGTATTCCCAGCTCTCATAATCCCCTCTGTCCTGATCCCAGACCCCTCCATCTGACAACACGCCTCCCCACCCCGTCTCTCACCCCATCATCTCCCTTTCCTAGTTCCTCCAGCAAAGCAAACCCTCCTTAGAGACATATCGCCTCTAAATCTTCAAACCGCCACGCAAGCCCCAGCTGCCTGGGCCCCCACGGCTGCATGAATTCTAGTCCCCAGGGCCATTGAAGTCACCTCCCAGAGAAATCCCTATGATTTCATCTTCTATTTAATCTTTATTTCTCCTCATACTTTTTAGAACTTCAAATAATTTCTCATTTGTAGTAACTAGGAAGCCATAAATCGCCCCTTTATGTCTGAGGAAAATCAATTGTTATTTGACATTTTACCTTAATATTCCCGACTTCCTTCAACCATAATAAAGCTTCCATCTGCCTTTTATTTTACAGGCAATTAGTAAGTCACCTTTTAAAAATTTCTCCACATTTTCTATCAAATGAATGCCAGGATCGAAAGGGGAGAGCTGTTTTATGGGGTTGAACTCAGAGAGTAGAAGGGGTTTATCGGTAGCCTTCGAGGTACCAACATTCATTAATGGGTTTTATTGATTTGGGGGCTTTTTAACCCTTAGCAATAATACAGGTGTCACCTGCCGGCGGCACTTGGGGGGTGGGGTGGGGAGAAGCCCACACTGGCCAGAGAAACCCTTTGAAATGTGATCGCTCCTGGCCCAACTCCACTCTCAGAGGTAAATCACAGCCCAGACACTCTCTCTTTCCTAGAGAGAAAGTTTGGGTTTTTTTTTTTTTTTTCTCAAATTACCCAGGGGAATGTGACACAGCTGCCCTCCCCACGCCCCCTCCCCCAGCCCCCATGGGATCAACAGACCCCCGTTCTTGGGGTCTGAGGACCTGGGTGTGGTTCCCGGGTTTGCCTCTGTGAACCTTGTGCAAGGTCATCGAAAGAGACTTTGAGACTCAGTTTTCCCATCTGCCAAGTGGGGAGAAGACCCTCGTCCCGCCCCCTCACAGGGCTGCGTGAGGTCCGCCCCCCAGACCACACTGTGAGAGACACTTGGAAGATCGTGAGAGATGGAAGAAACCAGGCAAGGAACTGGAGTTCCCATCGTGGCTCAGCAGAAACGAACCTGACTAGTATCCATGAGGACACAGGTTCGGTCCCTGGCCTCGCTCAGTGGGTTAAGGATCTGGCATTGCCGTGAGCTGCAGCCGTAGGTCACAGATGCGGCTTGGATTGGACGGCTGTGGCTATGACATAGGCCAGCGGCTACAGCTCCAATTCGGCCCCTGGCCTGGGAATTTCCATATGCTACTGATACGGCCCTAAAAAGACAAAACAAAAACAAAACAAAAACAAAAAATCCGTGCAAGGAACTAAGCAGAGCTATGGCCACGGGTAGGAATCTCGGTCCACAAACTCCAGAATGATACCTTCTTCAATTTTTTGGAATGCATCCTAATCTGTTCTGCAGCTCTGTTCCAGGGGTTTTTTCCCCAGCAGGCTCTCCAGAACCCCCAGCAGCCATCCCCCCACCCACCCACAGCGCCACCGCCCGACCCCAGAGCCCTGGAGGCCCTTCTTGGCTCAGACAACAGGGCTGGACGCTTCAGAGCGGTTAGCAAGAGCCCAGAGTCCAGGAGCTGAGGACAGAGTCCTGGGGGAGGGGGAGAAAGTGACAAAAGCCTGGTCATAGATATGCAATGAAGTAATCAGAGGAAATGTTCTTGGTGGCAGGTGTCTGAGTGTTCGCTCTAAAATCCTCGCAGCATTGCTAGATGCTTGAGACCTTCCATAAAAACGTCGCAGAGGAAGAAAGGCTCAGTCGGAGAAAAATGTCCCCCGGGTGGAGAGTCTGCCTGTGACGGGAGAAAGAAATCTGTGCGAGCAGAAGAGGAGGAGGGCAAGAGCCTTCTGCATCCAGAGGAATCTGCTGAGGGAACAGCTTCGTTAGTTGTGGGCCTGATGCAAAATGAAAAGGCAGGGTCCCTTCTTCACACATGACTAAGAATACCGAGACAGCGACAGCAGAGCACGAAACTGTGAGTGCGAGGCCCTTCTAAGGCAGGGGCCACCCAGGAAGCTCTGTCTACTTGGATGGAAGATCTATTTTTTTTCCTTAGGGTTGCGCCTGTGGCATATGGAGGCTCCCAGGCTAGGGGTCGAATAGGTGCTGCACCTGCCGACCTACGCCACAGCCACAGCAACACCGGGTCTGAGCCACATCTGTGAACTTTGCCATAGCTTGCAGCAACGCCAGCTCCTTCGCCCACTAAGCGAGTCCAGGGATCAAACCCGCATCCCCATGGATCCTAGTTAGGTTCATTAACCACTGAGCCACGACGGGAACTCCCATGATTATTATTTCATTTCACCCTCACAAACAACCTGGCCAGGGAGCTATCTCTGCTCATCCTTTAATATGAAGAAATTAAGATTCAGGAAGATAAACTTATCTGCCCAAAGGGATCAGATATATAAGTGGCAGGGCCAGCTGGTCTGAGGCGGATTGTGGAGGATCTGAGCTGGTATGGATCAGAAAGAACAGGAGATCACCCAGGAAAAACAGTCAACACTTGGAGTGGCTTTCACGTGTCCTCGCAGCCCTTGGTTCTGAAGCCTGCCTGGTCCTCAGAGGCACTGCCAGGACGATGAGAGGGTCCCAGGAAGACAGCTGGCACTGCCTGGCCTGGGCTTGCTTGCAGGACCGAGAAGGCTGCAGACACTGAGATTTACGATGGCCGTGACCTTCATGACTTTATGGTCAGGAGCTGAGCTATTTCATCTCATCACACACTTTTGCCTAGAAATAGCTGCAAACTTGCATTCCAGGATGGCTTTCAGTCATGAGAGGGTGACCTGTGTACCTCCTAAATCATGTTAACGTTCGGGGCAGCAGGCCTGCGCTTCCTTCCCCGCTGCGGTATCTCTCTGCTTCCACCAGCCACCTTCCTCTCTAAAGGAAAGTCCCTCCGGACCGGCCAGTCCGAGGAATTCCTAGGAGGGGCAAGAAGGCCACTCCGGTGTGGCCCAACCTGCGGCCATCTGCCCCCCAACACACACAGAACGAACTCTCAAGGAACAGCAAATTGGCTTGGGCTCCCCCCACCCACTCTCTGAGGATTAACACAGACACTTCCGCCTCTGTCCCTCTCCTGCCCT
>PVHT021183690.1:2262509-2412696 GCA_004024745.2 Catagonus wagneri | reverse complement strand
TTCTTAGCCTCAGCACCTACCTGTCCCTCCTGAGGGACCTCCCTCCCGTGGGATCACTTGCTGAGCAGTTGACACGAAGGCATGATCCCTTCCTACCAGGGGACTCAGTCCTTGAATAAGACCCCCGGAAAGGCCAGGCATAAAGGGTTTCCTTGTGTTCCCCTGAGCCCCCGCCCCCCAAGTACAAGGATGGGAACTCCTCCCCGCACCTGCCTAGGTGTTCGGGAACTTGCTTTAGGGCTCTAGAGATCCAGGTAATGGATGAAGATTGAACAGACTTCTATGCTGGATGCAGACTGGGTGATTCAATGGCAGGGCCCTGGGCACAGACCGTGGGGCCGTCTCAGCCATGGGCATTGGCTGGAGGTGACTCTGGCTCGTCCTTTTCATCACCCATTCACCAACACTTCCCTCCTGGGGCGGGGAGGGGCGGGGGGGGGGGCTCGAAAGCCACTTCCTCAGATCCGCTCCTAAATTCAGGATCCTCCACCACCACTTTGCTTATCCCCCTCTCCCATCCTCCCCTGGGGCTCCACCCCACACTCTCTGCCCCCTCCCCCCAGGGGAAAAAAAAAAAACTCTTTCACTTCTTTTGCGATTTATCTTGATGGCCGGTTAAAAGCCGAATCTAAATTATTAGCGATAGACAACTGTCCTTCTCTAAAGGCAAGAAGGGCTGGTCTTCAGCCCTGGGAACCCTCAAAATAAGCGGCAAATTAAAGGAAGAAAAGGAAAACAGGCCAGCGTCCACAATGAGACAGAGGTTAGCTCTCCCGGGACCAGCGGGCGCTCCCGGCTATTTCTGGGCATTTGCACCGAGTCTGCACGGCGGGGCTGTAGTTCCAGGATCGGACAGCAGAGGGCGATAGGAGGCCGTGGGCGGCTGTGGGACCCGGAGTCAGCGGACTGGCCGGGGCTTTCAGCACCCAAGAGCTTGGACCAATGGGGCTCCTCTCTCCGAGCCTCCCTGGAGAAAAAATCTGTGTGGAGGTGGAGGGCCAAACGCTGCCAGGGCGTTTCTCCTGTGTCGGGAAACTGGGAAGCCCAGGACAGAGCCCCCGCTGCAGGGGACGCGGGGGGCGGGTGCCCTCCTGGGCGGGTACCTGCCTCTTAGGCTCTGGTCCCGGCCCGAGATGGAAAGGCTGAGGATTTTTCGGTGCCTCTGTTTCCCCGTCTGTGAAATTGCAGGGTTAGCGCGCCAGAGATCCCTGAACCCCTAAAGGCAGGGAGTGTGGAGGGGAGGGCGCCTGACCTTGGCTGTTTCAGAGAACTGCTGGCGGGGAGAGGGCGGAATAGGGCTGTTTGAGTAACTGCGGTGGCAAGGCTGGCCGCCCTGCAGGCTTGCTGTGATCGAAAACTAGAAAATGTTCCTGATAATCAATGGGGGAGAAGAAATGGAGGTGCACGCGGCCTCTTCAGTAAACAAAAATATCAGCTCACAGAGTTCCAGGGAGCTGGGGTTGGGGGTCAGCAGAGGCGGCCTTCGCTTCCAGCTGTCCCAACCCTGCTGGTCGTGCGTGCCGGCTTTCTCTTCTCTTCCCTAAGGAGAAATTGGCACCAGTCTCCTTAGCCTGGACACTTGGTGTTGTTCTCTCCCCGCACTCCCCACAAAGCCATCAAACGTAATTACCAGAAACAGGGCTTTGTTCTAAGTGGAATGAAATGAGGCTGGAGGGTGAGACCTCCCAGATCCTGCTTCTTCAGGGGGAAAAAAAACCCAGAGAGCTTGGGACGTGGCAGAGAGGGCCCCGCCATGGTAGTGATTTTCACCAGCTTCCCTCTGGTCGAGGAGGGGTTTATGGCGCAAACTCTTCTCCAGGGAGGAGGCAGATGACCCAGGTCCGAAGAGGTCAACCAAATGGACAGCGGTGGGGCGCTGGAGGGACTTTGTTGTGGCCTGGGACCTGGGAGCAGTCACCGAAGAGACCTCCTTAGGCAAGGAAAGAGACGCAAATGCCCCCCACCAGGCTGGGGCGGGGGCGGGGGCGCGGGGCTGGGAGGGGTTGGCTCTGCCTGGTCTGCCCCGCCCCGGGCCTCAGAGGCTCCCCCAGCGGAGCTGTCTGAGAATCTCGCTCACCCCAGGGAAGCAGCAGCAGGAGGACTATTATTATGACCTTTCACCACTGCCTGACCCCTCTGAGGTGGCAGTGAGCGTGTAAGGGCAGGACGGGTGGAGGGCTCCCCGTCGGAGGAGAAAGTGTTTAAACCGGGGAAATCAGAGCCCAGAAGACAACGTCCTGGGCTTGCAGCCTGGTCAGCAGGGCTTACAGGAGTTAGGAGGCTCCAAGACATGGTCCCAGAGCCAGTGAGGGGTAGAGCCAAGCCTCGAACCTTCTTTTCTGATTTCCAAGTGAAGAAAGGAAAGCAGATGTGTTAGCGCCCAGAGGTACGCGGGGCTGGTGCCCAGCCTCCAGTGGCGGGTGGTGGAGGAGGAGGGTCGGCTCTGCCCTCGGGGGGGGCCCCCCCTTCTACCTGGGAGCTGATTGCGCTGCCAGTTCAGTCACTTGCTCAGGGACAATACCCACGGCGGGCTGGACTGCTCCCATCCAAATGCAGGTGTGCCCCGCCCCTGAATTTGAGACCTTCAGTCCTGGGGGGCCTGTGGCAGGAATTCGAGGAGCCTTCTGCCAGCCGAGGAGCATTCCAGCGCCAAATCCTAGAGAGCAGTTGAACCCACAACTGCTTCCCCAGGGAGCATGAAAGGACCCTGAGCTCCAGGCCTCTTGCGGTCCTCAGAGTCCCCACCGCCTTCCCCACCCCCTCTGGAGGCCACCCACCCCCAGGGCACTCCTCTCCCTGATTTCTTAACAGCCTCCTTCTCCCCCAGCCCACGCTGCTCCTCCCTCCAGCCCCCCGCCCCGTGCGTGTGCAAACAATCATCCCCTCCAAACACACACACACACACACACACACACACAGACGCACGCACTTCAGCACCTCTGTTGCCCTCTGACTCCTTACACAGCATTCTCTTACCTGCATTCTGTCGGCTACCCTTCCAACATTCTCTCTCCTTATTTTCCACCAGAACCTTCCCTTCTGGTTTGTTGCCGTAGCCCTGACTTCAGGATGCCCGTGGGCATTCTTGCTTTGTCCTTCCCGCCCCTCCTGACACGCACCGCCACTGCCTCCTGCTCACACGCTTCCCTCCCGCCTCCTGGGCCTCCCAAGTCCTTCTCCTCCTTCACGACCCTGCGCCCCCCAGGCCAGCCCTGCCCGGGAGGCCGCTCCCCTCTGAACGCTGGCCCCAGTGCCCTTTCCTCCACCCCACTGGCTTCTCTTCCTCAAGAGCCAGTTGGGCTCCCCCGGGACCACCACCACCTCCCCCCTGGAGCTCCCAGGCCAGAAGCCTCTTCTCTGCTCTCCTGGGGAGGAGCTCAGTGCCTGCCTGTGGGTTAACGAGTGATTCTGACCTTGACAACCGTCTTCTCGGAACAGCCCGCTCCTGCAGTGCACGGAGCATGAGGTGGGTTCCGAGACATTCCCATCCTTGCATTCTGGAGGGAAAAGCCTGCTTGGGAAGTTTATTGCAGGTGAGGCAGGCCGGGCCGTGACCTGTGACCCCCTCTTCTACAGGTTGGGGGAGTGACCCTGGCCAGGTCCCCTTGGGGAACAGCAGTTTGGGAGCCCCGAGAGCCTCCCCCGGGGAGAGGCATGTGGTCGTGACCCTGGCGGTAGCAGCAGGAGGCAGACCCCTCAGATGGCCTCCCGAGCAACTACAGAAGAAGCCCTGTGAGGGGCACACGGGGATGCTAAGGCACACTGCCGCTGCTGCCTCTTGAGTGGACTTCCAGGCACAGCTAGAGTGACACTCTGCCGGGGGCCTGTGTCTGGTGGGGACAGTGCCTGTGACACATAGGGAGTAACTCTTAGCGTAACCCCATCTGTACCTGACAGCTGATGAAGTTTATGGGACACCTTAGTGACAGATAAACAAGCACATTTAAAAATGAACAAAGGAGTTCCCGTTGTGGCTCAGTGGGTTAAGGATCTGACATTGCCACAAGCTACAGCATAGGTCACAGATGTGGCTTGGATCTGGAGTCGCTGTGGATGTAGTTGTGGCTGTGGTGTAGGCCAGCAGCTGCAGCTCCAGTTAGAGCCCCTAGCCCAGGAACTTCCATATGCCGTAGGTGCAGCCTATAAAAAGAAATTTTTTTTAAAAACCGAAAAAAATAAAAAGCCTCTTCGTAATTGTATACAATTGGAGCACTTTTACCCGCATTATCTAATCTAGGTTTAGCTGTTATCGGCATTTACTAAACAAGAAATCTGACCTTGAGTGTTCTAAACCACAAGCCCAAGGTCAGGTGGCTTGTCTGAGGCAGGCCAAGCCCTTGAAGGCAGCCCTGCCTGGCTCTGGCTCTGGTGGCCTGTCCACACTGCCCACACTTGCCTTGCCACGTTGACCATCTGAACAACTGGTTGATTAGCCATTGGACCCTTTTGGATTCTGAGTTGAACTGGGCCCTGAGAATTCTACACCCTGACACACAGAACTCAGGACATGTTGGCTTGCGGAACGTGATGGTTTTATCACCTTGCTACATGGAAATGCTCTCGGTAACAGCATCAAAAGAGATTTTTCCAGCACAGAGATCTGATCATGCCACTCCCCTCCTTACAGCCCTTCAGCTTCCTGTGGCCTGGGCCCTCACCCCCGCCCCCACCTGACCCTTAAACTTGAATCCTTTTCTCCGTATTAGAGCTACTTGCCTGTGGCAGGTGCTGTGCCAAGTTCTTTGTTGGGCCTGGGCAGGTGAAGAGGGATCTGCCTTCCAGCACTGGATCTCACCATAAAGGGACATTGCAGGCCTGTAGTGGGGACATTTGTCCAGCCCACAGGCTTTCATATATCTTCTATTTAAAATCTAGGTCCTGGGACCGACATAAGCCTGGGATAATTTGGGAGGAGGGGTTCAGTAACCAGTAGGAGCTCTCTTCCAGCCCTGTCGGCATGCAGCTGTGGGGCCAGATGGACCACAGGGGCTTGCCACCCCATTCCTCCACCACCGTTCTGGGGTCAGAAGCAGGTCGGCTGGCTCTGGAAGAAGTAGAAACTTAATCCTAGGCTCATAATAGAATGTGCTGCAGTTCTGTGTCTAACCACAAGATGGCGCCACAGGGTCTAAGGCCCGTTCCTAGTGCTAAAATATTTAAATAGTAAATCCCAATCAGCTTTCCTTTCTCTTCCTTTCCTTGTAGGTGGACGCTCCCCGGGAGATGATAAGGAAGGCCCCTTTGAATAGGGTGTGAGATGCTTTGAAGGTCCAAGAATGGGGGCATGAATTGTTTGTTTTCCGAAAGTAGGAGTTGAGATGTGGGTTAAGCTGCCAGAGGAGATGAATGCTGTTACTGGAAAATGGAACCACGCAAAACTAACCCAGAGGCTAAGGGCATGCATCAGGGTGTGCATATGTGTGTGCACACGTGTGTGAGAGACCAGAGAACCCGTGTACACTGGGGTTTCAGAACTCATCTCTGTGTCCAACTGTCTGAGAGTCTGGGCAGATAAAACTGTTCCTCAGAGTGTAAACTTTCATATATCTGGAAGGAGATGGATGTGGGGCCACTTCCATCCTCATGGGCCTTCTTCCCTTTTTTTTCTTTTTAGGGCCGCGCTTGCAGCACATGGTAGTTCCCAGGCTAGGGGTCGAATCAGAGCTGCAGCTGCCGGCCTACGCCACAGCCACAGCAACGCGGGATCCGAGCCGCGTCTGCAACCTACACCACAGCTCACGGCAATGCTGAATCCTTAACCCACTGAGCGAAGCCAGGGATCAGACCACATCCTCATGGATGCTAGTCAGGTTCTTAGCATGCTGAGCCGCAACGGGGACTCCCCCATGGGCCTTCTAGCGTGTCTAGTTGTGTTGTGGGTAGGAGTATGTGGATCAAGCATTTGTGGCTGTGCTGTGTATCTGCACTGCTTGTATTTCTGCCCAGATGGAGGGGGCTCTGCCCTAAGGGTGAGTAGGTGCCCCCAGTAGTTGCTCTGAGAGCACCTGTCACAGACTGTACACGTATGAGGGCTGGCGCACTGGGTCTCTTTGTATTTGACCTTTGGGCATGTGGGCCCCCATGTACGTGCTCTCTGTAGGGACCCTCGGGGCCCAGGCAGCTTGCTCTCTGTTTCCCGGCTGTTTTACGTCTCCACGGCAGTGTCCTCCAGGGCTGCCACTCGCTTCAGGGAACATCGCGCCTACCTTTTCCTTGGCCAAGGATCCCTTAGGGGAGATTGTTTATTTCTTCAATTAAAAGAAGAAGGGCCCTGGAGGCTGCACACTTGAAATTACCACATTTTAAAATGCTCTGACATTCATGAAATCTTAAATCTCACAGTGGTGTCTCCGCTCCCCTCCAGCCTGGCTTCCTCCCCACCCTGAACTAAGGGGTTCACCTCCTCCCCAAACCTGGCTGAGGAGACCTGAGCTTTTGCTCTCTGTGTGTCTTTGTTGGTACCTGTGATTCTGTGCTAATCTTTCGGTTCCCACTGGTCTTTTCTGCCTTAATGTGACACTCAGGAAAGTCTAGGAAACAGAGTAAACCAGATTCCAATACCCCGTCCCTGGCTGTGTGACCTTGGATGAGGCCCCTAACTTCTCTGGGCCTCAGACTCCTCCATAGGAAAATGAAGCTGGTGCATCCGGTATTGGAAATGCCTTCCTGCTCTGATGCTGTGAGTTCTGAGCCCCTTTAAGTAGAGCCTTGTACAATTCAAATAGAAGAGATCAGCATGAGAGTTCCCATTGTGGCCCAGAGGGTTAAGAACCTGAGGATGCAGTTTGATCCCTGGCCTCATTCAGTGGGTTAAGGATCCAGCCTCGCCGCAAGCTGTGGCATAGGTCGTAGATGTGGCCTGGATCCTGCATGGCTGGGGCTGTGGCGTAGACCGGTAGCTGCAGCTCCGATTAGAACCCTAACCTGGGAACTTCCCTATGCTGCAAGTGTGGCCATAAGAAGAAAAAGGAAAAAAAAGAAAAATAAGGGATCAGCCTTATCCCCATTTTACAGGTTGAAGGGGGCCGCAGGATTGCTCCTGGGACACTGCCCTTGCCACATCACCGCCTGGGGAACCAGCAAAGATAGAAAGAACAGTGCAGAACACAGACACACACTCACCACGGAGGGCTGCGATCTCTAGAACACCCCCAAAGAGCCAGGAGGAAATTGATGACAACTTGTCTCAAAGCCCTACACAGTAATTATTGGTGTTCGTAATGACGCCCCAAGGCATTACGTTCTCCTGAAATGCCTTCAGAATCATCAAAGAAAGATTAAACCATACCTAATATAATTGCTCTTTGAATAGCTTCTTTTTTCTTCTCTTGCTTGGAAAATTGATAACCTATGGATTTTCAATTAACTTTAAGTTGCGAAGAACATTCAGTTTACCCAAGTATCCCATCCATTTTCTGTTCCCTTTTAGGAGGAGTTTTTATCCCTCTCAAGCTGAATCCCCCAAAGTCGACAGAGTTTGGGGGTGGAAAACCATTGATCGGTACTTGGAGGCCCTCGCTCCAGCCGTTTCTAAGACTGTTGACCCTGCAAGTCAGCTAGCCCCTCCCAGTCTTGGTTTCCCCACCTGTAAAAAAAAAAAAGGGCTAAGTCCAGCTCCGCTCCCACAGGGCCACTGCTAGAATCAAGTAGGCTATGGATGTGTTTGAAAATGTCATGTCTGCGAAAATATGAGATACAGTGGAAGCACCTGAGAACTGCTTGAATAAGACCTTGGGCTCAGCCCGCAAAAATGCTGGCTTGGACAAGGAGCATTGGCCAGGTTTCCCGGACTCATAGTTTTCCCAGCAGCAACCTGTGCAGCTCTGGCAGGTGACTAGGCCTCTCTGGGCCTCAGTAGACTTGCAGCAGACCAGAGACCACAAACTGGCAGTTCAAGATCCAAATCGTGCCATTGAAAGTCCTGTTTTGGAGTTCCCATCGTGGCGCAGTGGTTAACGAATCCGACTAGGAGCCATGAGGTTGCCGGTTCAATCCCTGGCCTTGCTCAATGGGTTAACTATCCGGCATTGCCGTGAGCTGTGATGTAGGTTGCAGACGCGGCTCGGATCTTGTGTTGCTGTGGCTGCGGCATAGGCCAGCGGCTACAGCTCCGATTAGACCCCTAGCCTGGGAACCTCCATATGCCGCGGGTGCGGCCCTAAAATGACAAAAAGGCAAAAAAAAAAAACTCCTCTTTTTTTTTATCATGATTTTTATTTTTTGCATGATAGCTGGTTTTAATGGACCAACAGTGTTTTAAATTTATTACCAATATTTAAAGACTGAGAGATCGTATAATTACCACATCCAAAACACAAGCAACCTCATTAAAAATGGGCAGAAGACCTGAATAGACATTTTCCCAAGAAGACATACAGATGGCCGGCGCACACACATGAAAAGATGTTCAACATCATTAATCGTCAGGGACATGAAAATCAAGACCACAATGAACTACCCCCTCACACCTGTCAGGATGGCTCTCAACAAAAAGATGAACAAGTAACAAGGGCTGGTGAGCATGTGCAGAAAAGGGAACCCCTGCATTGCTGGTGGGATTGTAAGTTGGGGCAGCCGCTATGAAAAGCAGTATGGAGGTTCCTCAAAAAAATTAAAAATAGAACTGCCATACGATCTCGCAATTTCACTTCTGGGCATTTACCCAAAGAAAATGAAAAAACCAATTTGAAAAGACATACGTATCTTTATGTTCACTGCAGCGTGATTTACGATAGCTGAGCGATGGATGCGACCTAAGCGTCAGCTGATAGATGGATGGATAAAGACGTGAAATAGGTTCTGTGGAATATCAGTCAGCCATAAAAAATGAAATCTTGCCATTTGTGGCAACATAGATGGATCTAGAGGGTATGAGGCAAAGTAAAATAAGTCAGAGAAAGAGAAAACAAAATCCGTATGATGTCACTTACATGCAGAATCTAAAAAACAAAGGTAAAACAGACTCATAGATACAGAGAACAAATGGGTGGGTGCCCGAAACAGATAGAGGGGATTAAGAGGTATAAACCTCCACTTATATAAATAAGCCATGAGGCTCTCTTCTCTTCTCCGCCATCCTATGTGCGGTTGAATTAGTTCGTCACCATGTCTTCTCACAAGACTTTCAGGATCAAGCGATTCCTGGCCAAGAAGCAAAAGCAGAATCGTCCCATCCCCCAATGGATTAGAATGAAAACTGGTAATAAAATCAGGTACAACTCCAAGAGAAGACACTGGAGAAGAACCAAGCTGGGTCTATAAGGAGCCTCCACACATGGGGTGGTGCACATATTTATGCTGTGTGGCGGTCACTTCCTTGCATCTTACCATATCACACAGAAAACAGCACAGGCACAGTTGGATATATCAGGAAACGGGTTCTCTTTATGTTGTTGTTTCTGTGTAGTGCTTTGCCTCAGTAATAAATATGTGAAGGCCTCTGTTGGAAAAAATAAATAAATAAATAAATAAATAAATAAGCCATGAGGATGTAATATACAGCATAAAGAGTATCAGTAATATTATAATAACTCTGTAGTGTGCACAGATGGTGATCCTGTCAGAAAGTACGCAAATGTCAAACTGCGATGTGGTACACCACAATGAACATTGTATATCAACTATATTTCAGGTAAAAAATAAATATAATCGATGAATAAAAATTGAAAGATCACCTAGAAAAAATCTAGAACTGTGGCTTTTTTTTTTTTTTGCTACAATCAACATGCAGAAGCTCCCAGGCCAGTGATCGAACCTGTGCCACAGCTATAACCAGAGCCACTGCAGCAACAATGCCAGATCCTTAACCTGCTGAGCCATGAGGAAACTCCATGGCTTTTTTTTTCCATTTTTTTTACAAAGATCTGGGGAGTTCCTATTGCGGCGCAGGGGAAATAAATCCGACTAATAACCATGAGGTTGCAGGTTTGATCCCCGACCTCATTCAGTGGATTAAGGATCCCACATTGCCATGAGCTGTGGTGTAGGCCACAGATGCAGCTCGGGTCCTGCGTTGCTGTGGCTGTGGTGTAGGTCGGCAGCTGTAGCTCCAATTTGACCCCTAACCTGGGAACCTCCATATGCCGTGGGTGCAGCCTAAAAAGCCAAAAAAAAAAAAAAAAAAAAAGGGAAAGATCTGGTAAAAGTAGGCCCAAGTTCTTATCAGGAGAAACTGCCCAGTGCCAAGCAGCTGTTGGGAGCCCTCGATCTGTCACTGTACCCCTGTGTCTCCCAGCTGACTTCTCTAGCTTGTATTTACTTGTTCAGTCCCTGTGGGTTCATGACCCATAGACTGGAAGATCTCTAAGGCTTTAGGCCTTGACAATCGCCATTGTCCCCGGGGATGGTGCCCTTTGTCCTAAGACGAGAGAGCGACATGGGACCTGCCCAGGGACTCCCTTCCCACCTGGACCTGGCCGGGGTGGTGGGTGGGGGGGGGCCACTTCCAAGGCCATGCAGAGCAAAGCCTCTTGAGAAGACCACCCCCCACCCCAGCGCTCGCAGGCCTTGCAGAGAGCCAGGAACTCACAGCTGTGGTTACCCGCGTGCTGATTTCTGTTTTAAAAAATACTGCTGGATAAACAGTGAGGGAAACCCGAGCTGTTCCCACACCACATAAATCCCCTGCTTGCTGTCCTATCTGGTTAGCTGGTTTCCCCCCAGATACTGGCACTGCTGCCTTGCATCCAGGGCTAGAAAATTGTGCCCCGGGAAGTGGGCCCGGGAGTCTCCCAGGCTGGCGCCCGGCCCAGGCCTCCCTCCTTCTCTCTTTCAGTGCTTCCTGCCCAGGGGCGCTCACCTTTGTCCCCTCCACCTTCAAGCCCTTCCTCCTCCTGCCTGCTTACATCTGCTTTGTCTCACTCCAAAGGCCTCCACGGGGGAGACCTTCCTGGGGGACCCGGGGCTCCTCTTGCAACCAGAAAGCCCACCGCCAAAAGTTAAACCTATAGCATCCATCCCCCACCCCCCAACCTCCCCTCGGAATGCCCCCCTGAGAGTTTCCTTCCAGAGCCTTCTGTCAAATGGCAAGTATCCTGGCTCAGAAAGCAAGGCCAGAGTCCTCTCTGCTGTGAAGATGAGTTTTGTCTTAGATTAGAGTTTCCACACTTAGAGGGCGGGGGGAAAAAGGCACGCGATTAAGTTAGAATTTCAGATAAACGACAAATACCTTTGTCGCTGATGTGTGTCCCCAGTACTGCATAGAACATACTTAACTGGGCTCACTCTTCTTTCTTCTGGCTGCACTGGCTTAGAACCTTCCCTTAAGGTCCACATGTCTCTAACTCCAGGCACAGAAACCCTGGAAGGGGTGCGTTTACTGAGCGCCTGCCTCCTCGGTGTCTGCACGTGGTCTTTACAGCGCGCTTCCACGTTTCACTAGAAGAAGCCGAGCTTACGTGAGCTCGGGGAGCCGGGGTTCAGATTCGAGCCACTCTCTGCATTATTGTCTTTTCCAGTCAAATGCCCACATCTTGGGAGCAAACAAGCGATGGCTGCTATGAAGGTTTAAAAATATATATATACAAGAGAAACCGTCTCTATCATTAACTCAGTGTTTTCTGGGATTTAGGGAAAGACTCTGTCACCGGGTCCCTGGGGTGCAAGTGTCCTGGGAGCATCTGTGATGGTTGTGAGAACCATATTCTGTGGTTTACTCAACTCTGACCTGTCCAGCCAACTGTTGGAGCCTCACAAAACTCCTAGAGGGCAATAGTGACCCTACTGCTTCAAAGTCTTCTGAGAAGCAAATGAAATATGCATGCCAAATAAATCCCAGGACCAACAGTAAACATTCCAGTCCATGGTGATATTTACCTTTTTTTTTTTCTTTTTAGGGCCACACTTGCAGCATATGGAGGTTCCCAGGCTAGGGGTCTAATCAGAGCTGTAGCTGCCGGCCTAGCCACAGCCACAGCAAGGTGGGATCTGAACCACATCTGCAACCTACACCACAGCTCACTGCAGCGCCGGATCCTTAACCCACTGATCAAGGCCAGGGATCGAACCTGAGTCCTCATAGGTACTAGCCAGCTTTGTTTCCCCTGAGCCACAACAGGAACTCTGATTTCTGCCACATTTAAACTTGTCCGTCTCCCGTCCCACCCCTCCCGGCCTTGCTGGGGAACAGGTGCCTTAGCCGATACATACATTCTAGCTACATGAATGGACGTAGTCTTGTCCCTCTCAGGTGGCCTTCTGGAGTGGTCCTCTAAGCGAAAACCTCTCATATTTTCATCACCATCACCCAGAGGTTAGCTCTAAACCCTGCACACTGGCCAATGGCAGGCGATTTCCTGCATCACCTCCCTCACTTCTCAGCAAGCCAATGGGGAGAGAAAGTTTATCCCCACTTGGCAGATGAAGAAACTGAGGCTCAGGTGATAAAGTGAGTTGCCCAAAGCCATTCAGTTTATTAGTGGCAGAGCTAGCCTTTGAACCAAGGCTCTCCTGATTCCCAAGCTCATGATCATGACCCTCTGTTGTGTTACCATAGGGGAAGATGTGGGGGGGGACTTGGCTATGGTGGGCTGTCTTCACCCCCCACAGGGCGGTGAACGGCCCGTAGTCTAACAGAGTAAGGCAACGGAAGGCATAGCAATTCTCCACATGCATCGCTGTTTGTGGTCAGCCAGCTCTTTTCACAGACTTTTACCCTCATAACAGCCCCACACG
Source organism: Catagonus wagneri (assembly GCA_004024745.2). Taxonomy (NCBI): domain Eukaryota; kingdom Metazoa; phylum Chordata; class Mammalia; order Artiodactyla; family Tayassuidae; genus Catagonus; species Catagonus wagneri. The sequence continues at coordinate 2,400,024 of PVHT021183690.1, read as the reverse complement.
CCTGATGCTGTCATCTCCACTTTGCCAGCAAGAAAACCGAGGCTCAGAAAAGGGGTGGGACTTGCCTGAGGCAGCACAGCAGAAGAAAGGCCAGGCCGCACCTTGAACTCTAGTCTCTGCCTCCAGGCCCCAGGTTGTCCCCTGACACCCCCGCAAGTCCAGGCACAGGTTGGGGGGGGGTGGCAAGGTGGGGGGGCAAGCGCGGAAGCAGGTCTTTGGCGCCAAGGACACGCCTGCTCCTCGCACACAATGGGGGAAATTCCAGAAGTTCCTTGGGGTGGCTCAGGTGTGGCCAAGCAGACCATCCTCCTCAGGGGCCCCACAGGGACCTCCTGCCTACGCAGGCTTTTCCTCTTCCTCTCCCGCCCCCCACAAACGACAACCAGAAACGGGGTCCCCTCCCTTCCTGAAAACCCCGCTCCCCTTGGCCTCGCAGGGCTTTTTTCCACAAACAGCCACGTCCATCCATCTCTGTCTCACGGGCCTCGGGGCCTTGGCGGGGACACGCTGACTTTGAGGAGGTTAAAGGTGCTGGTGCCCGGCCTTCATCTAACAAACGGGTCACCGCGAGGGGAGGACCGTTGTTGTTCTTCCCCGGCCCCAGGAGAGGGGCCTGTCAGGAAGATGGAGAGGCCGGCGCCCCCCCGGCCGCGCCCCGCGGGGAGGCTGACAGACGCCAGCAGCTGTGCGGGCGCCGGGGTGCCAGGGCCCTGCCTTCCCAGCACAGAGGGGCCCCCTGCACGCCTCCTGACCTCTCAGCCCGCCTCCACGACCCAGGGCCCACCCTTCCAGGGGCAAAGGGCCAGGCGCTGGGCCTCCCTGGGCTGGGGTCCCTGGCCAGATGCGGAGGCCAGAGCAGGAATCCGGTTACAGCCTGCGGGCCAGGCCCGGGGAAGCCTTCCCCGCCTCCCAGGCTCCTATGCATTCCTTCCAGAGCCCCCACAGCCGGGAGCCCCTCGAGGGACCTCCCAAGGCTGTTTCCCAATTCCTGTAGAATTTCCTCAGTAAGTCCTAGCCCCGCAGTCTCCCTTTGGAACCACCAAAGTTAAGGAGAATGATATGTGCTAGAAAGGAGACACACTTATCTGTTGCCCACTTTGCACTTCACAGAAACGATTTCATTTTATCTATTTACTTATTTATTGCTTTTTAGGGCCGCACCCACGGCACATGGAGGTTCCCAGGCTAGGGGTCTAATCGGAGCTACAGCTGCCAGCCTACACCACAGCCACTCGGGATCTGAGCCACATATGCGACCTACACCACAGCTCAAGGCAATGCCAGATCCTTAATCCACTGAGCGAGGCCAGGGATCAAACCCGCATCCTCATGGATACTATTTGGATTCGTTATTGCTGAACCGCGATAGGAACTCCGCAGAACGATATCATTTAAAATTCCTTGGGAGTTTCCACTGGGGCTCAGCAGGTTAAGAACACGACGTTGTCTCTGTGAGGGTGCGGATTCAATCCCTGGCCTCCACTTAGTAGCTTAAGGATCTGGCGTTGCCAAAAGCTTCAGCGTAGGCTGCAGGCATGGCTTGGATCCCACGTTGCTGTGGCTGTGGCGTAGCTCTGATTCAACCCCTGGCCCGGGAACTTCCATATGTCGCAGGTGCAGTTATAAAAAGAAAAAAAAAAAACTCTCCAGTGTCTGTTGGGGTGGGCATCGCAATGCCGTGGGGCCAGGCTGCCTGGATTTGAATCCTGGATCCTCCTCCCCTTCCCGGCTGTGTGACCTTGTGCAGGTTGCACCATCTCTTGGGTCTTCAGAATCCTCTCCTGAAAGATGGGGAAGGCGAGCAAAGCACTTGCCTCAGAAGACTTTTGAGGGCATCTATTGAGGGACGCGTGTGAGGCACTAAGGCCAGGGGATGAATGGCAGCTAAACGGAAGTTTGGAGTTGTGAGGTGACTTGCCCAGGGAAGTGGCAGACCCTGGAATTGAACTCAGACCTGTCTAACCCGCAAAGTCCACGCTCCTTCTTCTGCATCAAACTGCTCCAGACTGGACAGCCACACACCTGGTGACAATCCCTGCTTCTGCCATTTCTTAGCAGTGTGATTCTGAGGCGCTCCCCGCCCCCGCCTGAGCCTCTGTTCCTTCATTCCTAAAACATAGAGCCTAATTCCTACTTTCTCATAATAGGCGAGTTGTGCGGGTCAGAGGAGAAATGTGTGTGCAACAGGTGAATCCTGGACAAAGCGGGGAGGCGAGTCTGGGTTGTGGCTATGACCACATCTCCTTTACTAGCTGGCAACACCCTGGCTGCCTGTTTTGGAAGATGGGATGCCAAGTTCATGAAGAGCGTGCGTGCAGCCTCCAGGCTGCAGTGCCGAGACCTATGACCCCTCCTTGGGGAACCCTGTGTGTCTTTGGAACCAGCCAACAGGGACATCACTCTTCTGGTCCGTGCCCATTCCAGCCCCAGTCCCGCGGCTCCGGGCCACGGAATATTCAGTAGGAGAAGAGCTCTGACCATGGGCTTGGAATGTCATCCTCCAAGAAATTATACGACCCCTCCAGAGAGACCAGCAGGGCCTGGGGATTGAGGGGACTAACTGAATGGTTGAAATGACCTTGGGGCCTCCAGTGACGGGCACCAGCCTGGAGGACCATTTGCCGAAGAGACCTCCCTTGGGAATAAGAATCCCCTGATGGCTGTTTCCAGGCCCAGATTCCATGGAAACCCTGGCTGGGGGTTAGGGGAAGCAGGTGGGTGAAGGTTAGGGGGCCAGAGAGCAGGTGGGGGAGGCCTGGAGAAACTTCAAGGAACTTATCTAACAGTCTTTCCCTGGCCATGGAGAAAAATGACTTGAAACCCCTCTAGAGGAGAGTGTGGCGAATTGGCATGTAAGTTGGGGGTTAAAGAGCGGAAGGAAGAATCTGATTGTTTTTTTAAGTTACTGGGAAAGTGAGAATGTCACCTTGGGCCGAGAGAAACTTTTTTTTTTTTTCCTAGAGTGTGCCTTTCTACTATAGACCGTCGTGGGCCGCTGAGACTTGCAAAAAAAGCTTTCTTTTAATCCACCTTCCTTTTTGCAAGCAGCAGTAGAAGGGCCTTTAAATCAAATGCAATCAGCAAACTTGTCTCTTGCACTTATTCCCAGCTTCACTCCCTGGAATTTGGCACTTGACGGATGCTGGATCTGACTTAAGGCTTTTTCCAAATCCGAGACTTGGGGAATTTTGTTAACAGTGCAATAAAATAACTTCATAGTGTTATAGGAGGCACATTAAAGAAATTGTGTGTGTGCTGCTCTCTCTCCTTAAAAAAAAATACAGACAATGTTTCTTTAAAAGACTCCATCTGCAAATCCCATTAGATGTGCATATAAGGTTTCTGATGATTAATAGTTGCCTGCTCGGGTTTTGGTTGGAGGGGACCGTGTGTGTGCTGGTTAACCCCTCCCTCTCCTCTCTCACATTTCACTTCAGAAATTTGTCACTCTCTCCCCACCGCAGGATTTAAAAGTGTGTCTCGGCAGCCCTGGACCAGCTCTCTGCAGGCGTTTGCCGTAGGCTCCAGGACAAACACTCCTCCGCTGGTGCGTCCGGGCTGGGACAGTGAAAATGTTTAGTGTCATCGGAGACACATACACGTACAGGGGACCCCAATAGGCAAGCTGGTGCGTCGGGGGGGCCAGGAAGCCAGGAGTGAAGTCTGATATAGGTGTGTACACACGTGTGTGGAGCCAGCCACCTGTGTGCAGAGTGTAAGGAGCGACTTTCATTTTGGTTTTCGTTTTGGTTCCCAGGTCGAATTTTTCCACTGAGCATTTTTCTCTTCTGTTAAAAAAAAAAAAATTTTTTTTTTGCATTTTTAACAATTTGAATATAAAGTGTAAGACTCCAACCTTTGAAAGGACTGAGGCGTGGGGCAGACAGCAGATGGATCCAGTGGCCAGCAGCTGCATGAGGGGCCCCCACCCCCCGGCCCCCGTCTGGGGCTGCCTTCGAAACCCCCACTTGGAAGGCAGCGGGGCCTCAGGGCTCCCCCACTACCCGCCAACCCCGTTCTCCTTCCACCAGAAACCAGACTTCACAGCGACAGCAGCGACCGTGTACCCTGACTTCTCGGCCTCCTGTCTGGCGGCCACCCCGCACAGCCTGCCCCAGGAGGAGCGCCTCTTCGCGGAGCAGCACCCTGCCTTCCCCCAGCCCCCTGACTGGCCCTTCCCTGTCTCGGAGGCCCGGCGTAGGCTCAACCCAGGCCCAGTGGGGGGCTCCAAGGAGATGGGGGCCAGCAGCCCAGGCCTGGTGGACACCACGGGAGGCCCAGGCGAGGACTACGAGGTCCTTGGGAGCACTGCCAGCGAGACGGAGAAGAAGTCAACCCGACGGAAAAAGGAGAGTTCAGGTAGGTGGCTGGGGAACAGCCGACATTTCCTTTACTGTGTGATCTTGGGGAGGTTGCCTGCCCTCTCTGAGCCTAAGCGCCCTGACCATAAATTGGAAAGAGTGCGGTCTAACCTAATCAGAGGCAGAAGACTAGACCAGTTACCTCTGGGGTTGCTTCTGCTCAGAGTTCCAGCCTTCCCGGGCCCCAGGAAGAATGTGCCAGCTAGAGAATGAAACAGGATCCACACCGATTTGAAGGACACGCGGGAGGGAGCCTCTGGGTAGAGGCTGGCAAGGGCCGAAGAGGGACTCTCCTGAATCCGGGCCGCCTCTAGGTCACTCTTCTCCGTACCACGCCCCAGGCAGCTCCAAATGGTCCCAGAGCCCCAGGGCTTGCTCGCAGGGCAGTCAGCTGAAACCAAGGCTTGGAAGGTTAAGACCAAGCCTGGGACCCTGGGCAGCCAAGAGGAGCCAGGACTCTGTGTCTCCAGGAGACGGAGGAGCAGGCACAGGGCGGGATGCGAGAGGCAAGCCCTGAGCTTTGGGGCTGACCACCCACGAGGTACCACCCTAGCCAGCAGGCCAGGCCCAGGCCAGGGGGTCAGCTCAGCACGCCAAGGTCTGGGTGACCCCGCCGGGCAGGCCACCCCTCTGAGGAGCCCTCCAGAGCGATGGCCAGCCTTGGAGAGAGTCAGGGTGGCAGGCAGCAGCGGCCAAGCACTGGATGTCAGAGTGAAGATAAAGCCCAGCTCGGTGCTGGAGCCCCAGAGGCCAGAGGCTGGAGCTGGGCTGCTTGTTAAGATCCCAGCTAAAGTCCATCTCCCCCCAGTGGTGGGGACCCGCTGTTTCCTCATTTCCCGTTGGGACCCACTCTACCCCCTTCCACAGGCTTCTCTCACCGCCTGTTCACCTTCGGCCTGGTTCCCTCCCCCCCCGGCCTGCCAGCGCCCTTGCCTCCTGCCCCTTCTGCCCCCCTGTGTCTTCCTGACAGCTGCCTCGGGGTACCTCTGACTGTCTGAACCTCCAGACGACCTCTCTTGGGGCTCATCAAGGGCAAGCTGAAAATGAGAGTACTGGCCAACCAAAGAGAACATTCTCTGCTTGGCTTTACAAAGCGCTTTCAGCGTAGCACAGAATTCCTGGGCATCTTCTCTTTGCCAAGAGGCTCTGGGGTTGCAGAGATGAAAAGACAGTCTCACCCCCACCCCCAACGAGCTCAGACTGAGAAGGAGGGGAGGTCAGCAGATGCCCATCTGACGGCGGATGTGCTCTGACTGAGGGGGTTCAAGGTGCTGCAGGAAACATACGATAGCTCTTTTGAGTCCCGCAGGTTTTTGAGTTTGATGCAGCAGGTCTTATCAGTGACTTTAAGCGTGGAAAAGGAGAGACTTAAAAGTTTGAGGGGAGCACTGCTAGCAAGGAGTCAAAACAGAATGACTCATTCATCTCAATGCAGCCAGAACTTTTCTGGTTTTAGCATTGAAAGTTCAGCGCCCCAGGGACAGTTGGTCACCCTAGAGGAAAACTCAAACCCCAGACTTCAGACGCCAAATCCCACACCCTTCAGTGGATTTCAAGCACAGTTCGTCATTTTGAAATATCTGGTCTCCAGTCTTGAAGAAGCCCCTTGGTGTGCTCACCATGGATGATGAAAACCACAGCCCTCCTGGCTGCTCAGGAGAAGGGCCCTTTAAGTCCCCAGCTGGTTAAATCCTGACCTGTTCCTGGGCCTGGTTGGAGATTTGCCGAGAACAGCGCATTTCTGCTTCTCCTCTCCAAGAAGCTCTCAGCCACTTGGCTCCGCGCCTCGTAGAAGAGCTCTCCCCTCCGTGGCGCCTGTCACCGTAGCGCCTCCATCTCTGCCCACATCCACCTTGGCTACATCCAGGGAACTGTGAGCCAAGGGCACTGGGAAGACATGGGCAAAGCCAAGGGCTGGATGTAGACAAGATCATTCCATGTTTCGGCGAGACCCAAATGCACCATCTTTCCTTTCGGTGAGTGGCCCATGCATGGTGCTGCTTGTGTGCCAAGCAGCTGGCCACCCCAGAGCACACAGACACCCTCTTCAGAGGGTCGGTCTCTGGTCGGGTGAGGTTCCTAGCCAGGAGGGGCCCTGGGTTCTCCGTCAAGGTCCCCTCAGAAGCAGCAGCAGGAGCAGCAGTCCCAAAACAGGGCACAGCAAGCTGACTCTCATTCATTCATCCTCCGGGGGGCTCCAGACCCGCTTTGGTCAGCACGGAAATGCTTATCGCCCAGAGACTTGCATCTTCCTTTGGAATTTAACTGAGCGGGAAGGAGGCAGGAAAGATCAGTTTTGAAAGTGTCTGAAGAAAAGGGAATATGATCAGCAGGGCTCACAATCAACTCCAGGAATCTGGAATTCAGGTCACAAGAGACAAACCCACGAAGGAACCCCCGCTCCCACCCCTCCCTTCCAATCCTGAGCCACTGGCTGGATTCTCTACCTGGAATTTTGACAGTCTGTTCATTGTGGACTTTTGATATTAATTTTGATTTTTTTTTAAATTACATTAAAATATTCTTTCTCTTGATTACTGAGAAATCTGGGGCACCCCTTGTATTTTGCACTCAACATAAGTGCTTCACACGCCTCACTCTGGCCTCTGCTAAACTGTCTCTGGAAGGCTAACTAGCATTGAGCAGAAATGTTTTTTCCATGCTGCTTCAGTCAGGCAGACAAGCTGCAGGATCAGCACTATCCCTTTGGCTGCATGACTTTGGGGAAGCTCTTAATTTCTTGGAGCCTCTGTTTTCCCAACTGTAAAATGGGACCCTAACAATATCACTCTCCATATGGAGTCACTGTGAAGGGTAAATGCTGTGATCCATAAGATTAACCCTGTGCCTGGCACTTGAGTTCAATAAACAGCAGCTATGAATGGTATTCGGTCCATATTTGCAGAACCAGTCAACACTGGATCTGACAAATAGCCCTATGTTTATGGGGATGAATACAATTGAATATTTCAAATATGCTGTCTCTGAAATTCTTGAGTCTGGAATTCCCGTCGTGGCTCAGTGGTTAACAAATCCAACTAGGAACCATGAGGTGGCGGGTTCGATCCCTGGCCTTGCTCAGTGGGTTAAGGATCCGGCATTGCCGTGAGCTATGGTATAGGTTGCAGACATGGCTCCGTTCTGGCATTTTACTGTGACTGTAAAATGCAGTCTGGCGGCTACAGCTCCGATTGGACCCCTAGCCTGGGAATCGCCATATGCCTCTGGTGCGGCCCTAAAAAGACAAAAGACCAATAAAAAAAAAAAATTCCTGAGTCTGGGACATAAGATGGGGGAACTTCTTGCAATCGTTTTTGGTCCTGAAATCCAGTTGCCATCAATTAGGAGCCTGGAGCTCAGAGATCTGCTGGAGAGGTTGGGGTTAGGGGCTGAGTTGTGCCAGGTAAATTCATCTCATACCGGCTGACCTGGCCAGGGAGGTTCCATCACGGAGAGCTCGTCTCAAGAGGAACCTTCTCTGCTCTACCCTGTCCTTCCTCTGACAGGCCCGACTGTCCCTCCCCATAATTGCCTGTCAGTGGAAGTGGATTTGCTCAAGGAAGTGGTCAGGAAAGTGGGGCTCCCCGGCCCCACCCTGACACCTCCTGTGGCTTCACAGCACAAGACTGATTTAAGAGACCCAGTGTGGTGTTAGCTCAGCCCAACCACTCCCACTCCCCGGGCCAGGGGGTGTTAAAGACCCCTGCCGGCAGGGACAGCTGCGAGGCCACCGTTGTTTGCCCCCAACCTGTCGTTGCTATCATGGTCGTCCTGAATTTATGGGAATGAAGGATTTCACAGTGATTTCCTGACGGGGTTCAAGGGAAGGTCGCTCATGATCAGTCGGGCTACAGGTGAACAGATCACCAGCCTGGGAGGGCCGGGTACCCGGGCTCCACGCAGCTCTGCTTTCACCTGCTCACTTTGCCGTCAGCGGACTAGCTTTGTCCCATCGGCAGCTCCAGCACCTGTGCCCGCCAGGGCTCCTCCTTCCCCGATTTCCTCCCTGTGAGATCTGATCACCACCTGAACCTGCCCAGTTTCGTGCACCCTCAGTTTCCCCTGAGGTTGAAAAGCCCTTCACAAATTGGCCTCTCTCCTTCCTGATTTCCACCTACAGGTGCCCCCTCCCACTTCCACCTCCACTCACCTCGTGGAGACGGTTTTCTTACTTTCCCTTTCGGATTGTTCATTGTTCATGTATAGAAACACAAGTGATTTATGTGGCTTGAACCTGTATCCTGCAATCTTGCTGAATTTCTTTATTAGCACTAAGAGGCTTGTATGCAATCTTTAGTGTTTTCCACATACAAGATTATGTCGTCTACAGAGCTCATTTTTTCCTCCTCCTCTTTGATTTAAATGCCCGATTTCTCTGGCTAGGACTTCCGGTATTATATCAAATAAAAGTGGTGAGAGTGGGCATCCTTTGTCTAGTTGCTGATCTTAGAGGAAACGATTTCAATTTTTCACCCCTGAGTGTGATGTTAGCTGTGGGCTTTTCATAGATGCTCTTTATTATATTGAAGTAATTTCCTTCTATTCCTAGTTTGTCAAATGTCCAAGAATCCTTTCATGACCCGCCTCCCCACACACATGGCTTGTTGATATCTCCATTTTAGCATCAAACCACAGCTGGCCTGTATCCAGAGTTATAGATGCAGATGGCTGCCTTTTTCCTTAAGACTGAAGTGTATGGAGGCGGGAATGCTACCTTACTCGCCTGCGCAGTCTCCCTAGCACCTACTGAAACATTTGCACACAGGAGAAGCTCACTCAATAGCTGGCCAATAACCTCTGCACCGCAGGCTGGCATTTGCTCATTCATCTTCTCACTTTTTGAGATTGGCTCCACCACCTGGCATGAGGGTTTCCGCCATGCGCGACATGCTTCTGTAAAATGCATCAGGAGCTTTTATAGTCTCACTCACGAAAAAGTGTGCAGAAAACCAGACTTCAATCATAAAACCAGCACGGGGTCAGGGTGAGTGCTAGGGTCAGAAAGATGCATAAACACCCACATGCAGGCTGGACTGACTCACAGGAATCCCTCACAGGGTCCTGGGGTCAGATCCCAAGCACTGCCGTGGCTGGGCAGCAAATGGAGCTGCTGTGGCTGAACAATAAAGCTGACCCGCTGTGGCCAGGCAGTCGGAGGAGGGGGGCTCACGTCGGGGCAGCTAGAGGGCCCAGCTGCCACATGGACAAGTGGCTGTGCCCTGCAGTCTAGAGAGATGGGCATCTTTTTATAATTTGCAGAGAGGTCCCTGTGGGCCTGCGTCAGCCTTGTCAGGGACCCCCGTGGCCCTGCTCCCTCTCGCTCCTCAGTGGTAAGCACGGCTGCTACGAGGAATTGGGGGGCATCTTGTTTGCTTGGGCTGCCACAACGAAATACCCCAGACTGGGTAGCTTAAACAGCAGGCACTTTTTCCCCCCAGTTCTGGAAGCTGGAAGTTAGAGATCAAGACGTTGGCAGGTCCGGTTTCTCCTGAGGCCTCCCTCTTTGGTAACCGCTTGCCATCTTGTCATGTCCTCAACGTGGCCTTTCCTCTGCGCGGTATTTCCTCTGTGCTTCTCTTTGAAGACGTTAGTCAGACTGGTTTAGGGCTCACTCCAACAGCACCGCTTTTTTTTTTTTTTTTAATTTTTAAATTGTTTTGTCCACATCTGCAGCACGTGAAAGTTCCCCCTGCCAGGGATCAAATCCCCGCCACGGTGGTGACAATGCCGAGTCCTTAACCGCCAAGCCACCAGGGAACTCCAAACCCCAGCCTCATTTTAACCTAGTTACCTCTTTAAAGACCCCGTCTCCAAATACAGTCGCATTTGGAGGTCCACAGGGGCTTAGAATTTCAGCATATTGATGGGGTGGGGCGTGATTTGGCCTGTAAACAGAGGGTACAGGGACAAGGTGCTAGCAGTGGCCCAAATGCTCCGGTTAAAATCCCCTCGGGCAGCCTCTCAGAGGCGTGCATGACGTCAGAGCTAGCCTGGGGTCCGCTGACCCTACAGCTTTTCCATTCACATGGAACGCTGTTTCTGGCTACAAGCAGCTCCCCACACTGTTATCTTGTATCCACAAAGAGAGAAGAAAAAAGTGGAGACTGCTTTTAGGAGTGAATCTCTAAAGAAGCAGACAGTTTGACAGAGGAGGAAGAAAAGGAGGTGATAACGAAATAGATGGACAACCTCAGCTAGTGTCACCGGGTCACCAGCCTGACACTGAGCACCAGGCTGGGTGATCTCAAATACACACCCACTCCTTTCTGAGGGCCAGGACTCAAGGCCCCTACAGACCCCTGGGACCAGCTTCCCCAGTGCCCACTCTGCTCACAGAATCAGACTGCCCTGGCCTCTTGGCCAAGACTCCTCTCCTAGCAGCGCCCCCGCCTTGTATATATATATATATATATATATATATATTTTTTTTTTTTTTTTTCTTGAATTTAGTGGTGGAGGGACAGTAGAAGCAGTGAGGCCTGGGGCCCGAAGCCTACACTTCCTTTGGTGACAGCTGAGGGTGACATCTGGAACTTATAAACACTAACTGAGCCCAGCGCTGCCCATGCCTCCCCCGACCATCTCGGAAGCTTGCTGCTCCTCCCTCCCCTCATCTCCACTGCCCTCTGTCTCCCTCCATGTCTCAGCTCCCCTCTTCCACCTTCCTCACTCCCCATCCCCTCACCCAGTCCGGTCTGCTCTCCCTCATCAGCGCCCACCCTCACTTCCCACCCCCTGCACTGGCGCTCTCAGCCAAGAGGACTCTAGCTCCAGGCGTTCCCATCCCAGAAAACATCCCTGAATCCCCCAGCCCCACTGCTAGTTTCCTCAAAGAGCCTGGGAGCCCTGCCATGCCTCTTCAGGCCCCCACAGGAGAGGGAAAGGGCCAGGACATGGAGGTGGGGTGGGGCTGAGAAAGAAAGGCAGGCCGGTCTGGGGACGTCAGGGGGGGGGGTCTGGGTACAAACGTCCAACTGGCCTTGGGACTGGCTCTTATCTATTTTGAGGGTTTGACTCCTCCCTCTGAAGTTGAAAATATTAACACCAGGAGCTCCCACTGAGGCTTTGTGGGTTAAGGACCTGACATAGTCTCCATGAGGATGTGGGTTCGATCCCTGGCCTCACTCAGTGGGTTAAGGATCTGCTGTTGCTGTGGGCTGCACCATAGGTCACAGATGCAGCTTAGATCTGGTGTAGCCTCGGCTGTGGTGTAGGCCGGCAGCTGCAGCTCTGATTCCACCTGTAGTTCAGGAACTTCCATATGCCACAGGTGCGGCCATAAAAAGAAAAAGAGAAAAAAAAATATATATACATATAAAAATTAGTGAGGACGTTAAAAGTCTGCGCTGTGACAGCCAAGGAGGCTACAGACACCATTTTCAGAGGATTTGCCAAGGTCTCACCCACTGACATCATGTCCCAAATGTCCCCTCGCACTTCCCTCCCTAGGAAGCCCCAGGATACAGACTCAGACCCAGACAGCACCCCTGAAGCGAGCGCAACTCCATACTCACCAACCCCGCAGCGCAGCGTGATATATGTGGTAGCTGCAGTCGGGACTGGTCCTAGCAGACAAGCCATTTAGTCTCTGGGTCTTAAATGCTTCATCTGTTCAATGGGCTGATGTGTGCCTTACCTTCCTCACAGAATAATTAAGAGGATCCAATAGGAAGCTGCCTAGTATTGTGGAAATGGTTTCCTATCAAGGAACTCTGGGTTCTCAGCCCAAGTCAGCCACGAATTTGCTGTGTATCTTCAGGCAAGTCTCTTACCTTCTCTGGGCTGGCTTGTAAGGTGACAAGGCCACATCAGGTCATCTCTAAGTCCCCTTCCAGTTCTACTATTCTAAGATCCTGTAGTACACAGGAAAGCCCAAAAGAAGTTTAGGTCTGGGGAGAAGAAATCCACTGTCAACTACAAAGAGCCACTCGAATATGGGACATGTGGCTGTCTCTGTGGTCTTGGATGGAAATTTATGTTAAACGGCTGAGAGGCCTGGGGAGTAGGAATATAGCACTCCAAAAAGACATGTTCCCCGAGGCCTGTCTGAACCTCCTCGTAGTTCCGATAAAGCTGTCTGCTAACTTTAAGAAGGCCTGCCAAATGTGACAGCTATTTATGAAATAATTTTCCTTGGATAATGTAAAAGTTCGTGGTAGAAACCGCAATCACACACGCATCCTGTTTGCATCTCTCTGCGCGCTGTGGATCATTCCGTCACGGCCATGCTCCCTCTGAGGGCCATGCTCCCTCCTTAACCAGAGAAGCAGCCAGCCGAGCGCCAGCCTCCTCCTTCTGCCATCCTGGAAGAGGCATCTCAGGTCCTGAGAAAGAATCAGGACCAGGGGGACTGATGGGGGCTGTCACTCCCATCAATTCTAGTTACTGTGCCTGGAAGCGACAGGGGCCAGAGACCCAGATTCGAGCACAGATGTGCCAAAGTAGTGAAGGAGAGGAGTTCCCATCATGGCTCAGTGGTTAACGAACCCAAATAGCACCCATGAGGATGTGGGTTCGATCCCTGGCCTCACTCGGTTAAGGATCCGGCACTGCCATGAGCCATGGCATAGGCTGGCAGCTGTAGCTCCAATTGGACCCCTAGCCTGGGAACCTCCATATGCCGCAGGTTCGGCCTTAAAAATACCAAAAAAAGACGTAGTGAAGGAGGGAAAATAGTTCAAAAGCCAGACATTTAAAAGGCATCCTGGAGTCCCCACTGTGGCACAGCGGGTTAAGAACCCGACTAAGCAGTTCCCGTCGTGGCTCAGTAGTAACGAACCAAGAGGATGCATGTTCGATCCCCGGCCCCGCTCAGTGGGTTGAGAATCTGGCATTGCCGTGAGCTGTGGTGTAGGTAGCAGACTCGGCTCAGATCCCAAGTTGCTGTGGCTATGGTGTAGGCCGACAGCTGCAGCTCTGATTGGATCCCTAGTCTGAGAATTTTCATATGCTGCCATCCATCCTAAAAAGCAAAAAAAAAAAAAACAAAAAAAAAAAAACCTCTGAAACTGGAAGGGACCTCAGATTCCAGGCTGGGCATTCTCAACAGAGGAGAGAGTAGGGAGAGAAGAGGGCGTCAGGGTTGCATCTTGGAAAAGAACTCTGACATCAGCTCCGCAGGGGGAAGACGGCCCAGCCCAATCCCATGCTTCTATCCACTAGGAAACTGAGGCCCAGAGAGGGGAGGGGGGGTCCCCAACAAAGGTGTACTCTCCTGGGATCAAACCATCCTGGGGTTAGTGTGCATACACACTGTGCATGTGAGCCGACAGAATCCACACTCCCTGACCAGAAGTGGCATGAAAGTGCCCATTGTTTTTTCCTTTTCCCTATCTTCATGAAAATGTTGCAGTTTCCTATACTACTGTAGAATCAAAAGAACCATAACTTCCACTTCCATTGTCCTGGCTAGCTCGCCATACTTCTGGTCCTTTTGCCATTTCTTTCTTTTTTCTTTTATTTTCCTTTTTTTTTTTTTTTTTTTTTTTTTTTTTTTTTTTTTTTTTTTTTTTTTTTTGCCTTTTAGGGCTGCACCCAAGGTATATGGAGGTTCCCAGGCTGAGGGTCGAATAGAATTGGTGCTACAGCTGCCAGCCTACGCCACAGCCTCAGCAACATGGGATCTGAGCCGCATCTGCAACTTACACCACAGCGCACGGCAACGCAGGATCCTTGACCCACTGAGCAAGGCCAGGGATCAGACAAGGCCAGGGAGCATCCTTATGACTCCTGGTTGGGTTTGTTAACTGCTGAGCCATGAAGGGAACTCCCCTTTTGTCATTCCTAATAGCCATGGAAGTTTTTACCTTTCTGGGCAGCCAATGAGGGACAAGGGTCTTCCCAGGGCCAGATACCATCCCCTTTAGCAGGTGTTGCCCTGAGGTTCACACAGGGGCTCAGAATTTGGTTCCCAGCTCACCCTGAAGCCTCAGTGCCTAAATGGGGACCATAAGAGATGGGAGTAGAGAGTGGATGCAGAGGGTTTGGCCTGGTTGAGAATGGTCAGCTGTCCCCATAACCAGCCCAAGACCAGCTCCAAAGGGCTCCTCGCCCTATGTGCCCTCTTCTCTCTGAGAAGGATTATGTGCAGGACTCTGGAGGGGGTCGAGTTGTTTGGGAGGATTCCATAGGCACCTGTGCTCACCTAAGCAGGCCTGGGAGAAGGGAAGGGTGGGTGTGGGCATCAACCCAGGACAGGACCCCCAGGAGCCCCTGGGCGTAGAGACAAGCAGGGCTGCATGGTCCAGGTCCAGCCCCCAGGCAACTGAAGCCAGAGTTAACCAACGATCTAATCAGGTGGACCTCAGTTCTGCTGACCCAAAGCTGCCTGGTACACTGGGCAAGGTCTGGACCTCCCTGGGGCGGCTTCTGCCTCTGTAGACTGAGAAGGATTTAGCAAACATTTAGCAAGTACCTCCTGTGTGCCAGGTACAGTAGCAAGTGAGAAAAAGCAGTTACATCCCCAGGGAGAGAGAGCTATTAATCAAATTATCACAAAATCCAAAGCCAAAGGGATAATAATAGTACCTACTCCTACGGGTGTTGTGTGGGGAGGGTTAAAATCCTGACTACCTCTTAGCTGAGTGCAAGCCATGGAGAAACGACAGCTGCTATTATTCCAGCTCCTTAGATGGCTTCACAAGGAACCGAAGAATCGAAAGAATCGTTTCTATTTGTCCAGCGCTTTGAAGCTTTAAAAGCATTTTCCGCACCCAGCAGTTGGTCCAGGCTTCCCTGTAACACTGGGGTCAGACGTCTGGACAAACCGGCTGACGCTCAGAGAGGCTAAGGGACTTCTTAAGAGCCTCCAGCAAGAAGATCCAGGACTCAAACCTCGGCGCAGGTCGGGTGTGGGTTTGACACCCCTGTCGCTGTGAAAAGGAAGAGCTGGGCGACCCTGAGCCCCCTGACCGGAGCGGATGGCAAAGGAGCCGTGTCTCCCGACCTCGCTCTGGGGCCACAGGCCGGGCGTGTGCTCCGTGCATGTGCTCCGGGCATGTGCTCCGGAAGGGCCGTCGCTCCGCGGCGTGACCGCCCCTCCCTCCCCGGCCAAGGCTGAGGACTCCTGGGGGACCCCGGCGGGCGGCGCGCACTTCCTTTCCAGCCCCCGCTCCGCTTCCAGGAAGGTCTGGGAAGACCGCCCCCGCCGGAGAACTCGCCCCCTTCCTTCCCGGCCCCTGGGCGCGCCCAGCAGGCTTCGGCGCGGGGAGCCAGGCATCGGGGCTACGGGGGGCCCCCCGGGCGGGGGCGAGCGGCTCTCACTTTTCTGTCCCTTGCGCCTCTGGCTACTCCCGGCCCCTCTCCGGGCTCCCGGCTGCGCCGTAGCACGTGGGCGGAGGACGTGCAAACTAAAAATCAAGGGGACAAGCACTGCTCGCTGATGCACCCAACGCGATTGCGGGTTGGACTAGGCGGGTCCACATCCCCACCCCTCGCAGCTGCTTCCCTGTCTGTAAACCAAGGACAATGAAGCGAAAGATTTCTAACTTGTGGAACCTGGCATGAAAAATACTTCCTGGAGTCCTTCCAGGGCCACGTGGCACGCACGGGTAGCGAACTGTGTAGGTGTGCTCGTCTCCTTCCTGTGCGCCTCTCCCCCCACCTCCGCCACCAAAGTCAAGTGGAGCTTCCCTTTACCCTAGCTTGGAGGTCACCATACACTCACTCCTGTGTATACCACACTTCACAGTTTGTAAACCCTTCCTACATATATTTCATCAGAACAGTGTGGGCATCAAACTGCTGAGTGGGTTTCCTGTGCCTGTCACTCACTGGCCAGATGAACTGGATGAACTTGGACAGCTTGCTTCACTTCTCTGGGCTTAGTTTTCTGGTCTATAAAATGGGGCTCCTCCTAGAACTTAACTGGATGAGTTATTGGGAGGATTACATGGCTGATACATGTAAGGTGCCTGGTCCCTGCAACCCTGTTAGCAGCTATGATTGAGCCCCTGAGGGGTCTAGCTCAGAGTTTCCTTCACGGATGAGGTTTCCAGATTTGGCCCCTGCAGGTGTCAAAGCCGAGAGAGGGAGAAGAAATATAAAGCAGCGCTTCTCTCTCTCTCTCTCTCTCTTTTTTAAGGGCTGCACCGTGGCATATGGAGGTTCCCAGGCTAGGGGTCGAATCAGAGTTGCAGCTGCTGGCCTACACCACAGCCACAGCAACGCGGGATCTGAGCTATGTCACAACCTACACCACAACTCATGGCAATGCCGGATCCTTAACCCACTGAGTGAAGCCAGGGATGGAACCTGGTCCTCATGGATACTAGTCAGGTTTGTTACTGCTGAGCCACAATGGGGAACTCCGCAGCGCTTCTCAATTTACCAATTTACGTGGGCACACATCATCTCCCGCTGGGACCTGTTGCTGTTGCCACCAGAGCACCCTTTGAGTAGCAAGGTCTTAGAGCAGTGGTTTGTAACCTTGACTTTGTGTCAAAATCATATGGAAGGCTTGTTAAAACTGATAGCTGGGTTCCACCCCCAGAGATTCTGATTCAGCTGGAGTGCAGTGAGGCCCAAAGATTTGCATTTATAACAAGTTCCTAGATGATACTGATGTTGCTGAGGACAGAGAACCTCACTTTTAGAGCATCTTGTCCCATAAGCTTATAGCCACTACTGATGTCAAGCTGGGCGTGGCCTGAGTGGTAGAGATCACTAAACAGTCCAGGGCAGCTTCCTGTGCTTTGGGAATTAAAAATAGTGGCGGGGCAGGTTACTTGAGGTTGGGATCCAAAAAACGTTCTAATTCTCTGGGCGTTAAGACACTAAAAGGAATGATAAAGGGACACTGTGGATGCTTTCACCGCATCCTTTAAAAATAAGAGAGACAGGGAAAGGCTGTGCCATTGCTTGAGGACAAAAGACAGAGAACCAAGGTCCCTGTGACTCACTTCTTCCTGTTTGGGGCCCTCTGCCCCTAGACAATCAGGAGAACCGAGGAAAGCCAGAGGGCGGCAGCAAGGCTCGCAAGGAGCGGACAGCCTTCACCAAGGAGCAACTTCGGGAGCTGGAGGCTGAGTTTGCTCATCACAACTATCTGACCCGACTCCGGAGATATGAGATCGCCGTGAACCTGGACCTCTCCGAGCGGCAGGTGCGGCCCAGGGGACTCCCTCTTATTTATTTATTTATTTATTTATTTATTTATTTATTTATTTATCTTTTATCTTGTTAGGGCCACACCCACCGCATATGGAGGTTCCGAGGCTAGGGGTCTAACAGGAGCTGTAGCCTCTGGCCTTCGCCACAGCCACAGCAATGCGGGATTCAAGCTGTGTCTGCGACCTACACCTCAGTTCACTGCAACGCCAGATCCTTAACCCACTGAGCAAGGCCAAGGATCGAACCCGCAACCTCATGGTTCTGTTAACCACTGAGCCATGACGGGAACTCCACGTCAGGTTTTCTTTATCTGGAGACATCAGACAGGTCTTTGGGCAGATTTGCGGGTGTCCCTTTGGTCTCAATTCCTGGCACCTTTAGAGGCCTGGGGAGGGACAAGCCGAGTTTCCAGCTGGGGTCCCTGGTGCAGCACCCCAGGGCATCTGCATAAGGAGGTGGTTGCACCTGCTCTAAAGTGACCGGGCTCCTTTCCTTCCTTCATCAGGTCAAAGTGTGGTTCCAGAACCGAAGGATGAAGTGGAAGCGTGTAAAGGGCGGTCAGCCCATCTCCCCGCATGGGCAGGACCCCGAGGATGGGGACTCTGCCACTTCTCCGAGTTCAGAGTGAGATTCTCCAGGGAGAAAAACAGACTGAGGACTGAGCCCCCTACCAACTACCCCCACCCCAGTCCCACCTCCACCTTCTCCCCATCCACCCAGGGCAGCCTCTCTGCCTAGTGCGGTAACTCTTGGATAGGAAGCTGCCCAGGGTTCCTGGGAGCCTTGAACTTTCCCAGAAAGTTCCGTCCAGCATTGCTCTGTCTTAGCAGCCCTTCCCCAGGCCTTTGCTTCCCACAACGCTCGTGGAGTCAATCATACAGCAGCCAGATCGGACCTGAGTAAACCCGAGGAACAGCTCGGGGACACTGTTTCTTGGTTTCTTGGGATCTCTTGGCAGCCGCCCACACCTCCTCTTGCCACCTTCCTGCTCCACGTCTGGATACCTGGCCTGCTGGGACCGGAGCCTTGGGACCACCCAGTGATTCACGAGAACAGATGCCTTCAAAGAAAGCAAAGGAGCCCTCCTGGACCACCCTTCCTTTCTGTGCTCCATATCTGAGGCTTTGGTGGCCCTCAGTTATCCCCAAACTCCAGGGGAAATCACCGTGCGGAAGTTTGGAGGCAGAAACGTAGCTGCTGCAGATCAGAAGCCATCCCTGTCTCCAAACCTGCCGGCTAAGCAGGCAAGTTCACGAGCACTGGCTGGAAGCAGACAGTCAGAACAGTCCCGTGTAGGTCTCTGTGGGTTCCCCCAGAGACCTAACTTGATTGGGTGACTGAAAACGAACCCACAACAGCATCGACTTCTTGAAAATCAATTCTGAGATACCCCTGGGACTGCTGAGCAGGGCCCCAGAGCCCTGGAGCTGCTATTCCTTTTCAATCTCTCATTTCTGGACTTGAAAACCCTATCCCAATGCTCACGCTATTGAGATGAGGGCTGGAGAGTGCCTTCTATGTTCTGAGGGGGGAGCCATCACAGTAGGGCTGCTGGGTGAGGGCCTAGAAATGTGGAACCCTGGAATGGAAGGTTCTAGAAATGCAGTATCCTGTTGCTTTCAAAGAACTCTTACTACCAAATAGGAACAACAACAACAAAAAGTCCCTTTCCCTCCATGGGATGCATCTGAGCCCCTCCGAGCTGTCCCACAGATGCAGTTGTTATGGTAGGAGCTGCCAAGTTTATGTGCGTGGATCGCCCAGAAGTCCTGGGGTGACACCCCTGGACTGTTGGCCAAACAACCTGAGGTAACTGAAGCCTTGAGAGAGGCCCCCTGCTCTGTTCTCCAACACCAGCTGGTGTTGCCGAGGGAGGTCAGCAAGAGTTTGGAGCTCTTGTATGTGGTCGTAATCGCTCACATGTAAAAAGAACCCCGCCGCTCCATCCCGAAAGGACAAACGCTGTGGGAGATGATTGCCAAGTGAGATGGCTCGTTGGAGCATGTGTAATTTTTTCTAAAGCATACTTCATCTATTTTCTTAAGATCACATCATGTTAACTGCGTAAGGTCAATTCACTTAGTTAAGAAACTCTTTGAGAAATAAAATCGATAATAATAATAAAAAAAAGCAAAGTTCCCAGGCCTTTTTGCGGGCAGAGCACACAGGTCTGTGTGCAGTCCTCTGATGCTTGTGTTATGATCGGCCAGAAAGGTCTAGAAGCAATGAAAAAAAGGAGGAAATCCTCTAGCCCAAGGTATCCCTTGGTTTTTCAAAAGGTGGGGGTACAAATGTAACTGATGTTAAAAAAAAAAATTCTTATCTTCCTTGCAGCTCTATTGTCTTCATTTCTCTTTGTAAAATTTTAGCTTTCCATTTCCCTAACCTATGGCTTATCAAATAGTCCAAGTTTTGTAAACAAAAGGTGAACTCTTTTGTTAATAAAGGAATCTTGACCATAAACTAACCATTCCTAATTTTTTAAATTCAAAGTTTTGGGGGGGGTTGTTTTTCAGGGTACAGCAGTATACACCAACGGTAATCAAAATGAGGTATGAAAAAATGTCCTCAATTCCATGTGCTTTTAATTAGAAAAGATTTGTCTCGGCAAGATGTCAACAGTAAACAAACGGGACTGGCTAGAGAGAGGGGAGGGAGGGAGCTGGGAGAAGAGACCCGGCCAGGATTCAGCACCGAGGCAGTCTGGGCTTGGCGTGGGCGGTGACCAGCAATGACATCATTGGGAACTGGCAGAGGAAAGCAGACCCACCAGGATCAAGGTGCCAGAGGGAAGGCTCAGGTGCAAAGCCAAGAAAACAGACACCCTCAGGCTCTCCAGCACTCCTTTCTAAATCATTTCCCATGTCTTCACAGGACATCAGTGGTTTTCTTATCTACATAGAATGTCCCTTCTCTGTCTCGCATGCAGACTCAGTCTCCCTTTCTCAATGCTTTTGCCCCCACTGCTGGTTCCCAAGCTTTCCTCTTTCTGCCCACCGCCCTTTTCCCCTGCGTCTTGACCTCCCCAGATGATCCCATCTATCTATCTGTTTTTAATTGTGGTAAAATGTACCCAACATAAAAAAAATAGGGGGAGGGGGAGGAAAAGGGAGGGTCTGGAAGTGTGGGGTTAATAGATGTAGACTATTGCCTTTGGGATGGAAAAGCAAGGAAATCCTGCTATATAGCACCAGAAACTATGTCTAATCACTTGTGACGAATCTATATATGTATGCATAACCAGGTCACCACGCTGTACAGTTGAAAAATGGACAGAAAACTGTAAGCCAGCTATAATGGAAAAATAAAAATCATTATATTAAAGCAAAAATTTAGCCATTTGGGGGAGTTCCCTTCATGGCTCAGCGGTTAACGAACCCCACTAGGATCCATGAGAATGCAGGTGCCATCCCTGGTCTTGCTCAGTGGGTTAAGGATCCGGCAATGCTGTGAGCTGTGGTGTAGGTCGCAGACAAGGCTTGGATCCCGCATTGCTGTGGCTGTGACATAGGCTGGCAGCTGTAGCTCCGATTCGACCCCTAGCCTGGGGACTTCCCTATACTGCAGGTGTGGCCCTACAGAGAAAAATATACATATATAGCCATTTTTAAGTGTACTCTTCCGTGGCATTAAGTACTTTCACATTGTTGTGCAATGATTGCCAATATCCATCTCCAGATCTTTTTCATCTTCCCAAACTGAAACCCTATACCCATGAAATAATAACCCCCCTTCTCTCCTCCTTTCCACGCACCTACATTTATACAGTGTTACTCTGGGTTGGGCACTGTTCTTAGTACTTTACATGTACAAATAAGTTAATTCCCCAACAGTCCTGAGAGATGGTGCTGCTATTCCTATCTTACAGATAAAGCAACCAAAGCAGAGAGAAGCTGAGTAAACCCCAAGAGTTTTTATAGCCCAGTAGTAGCTGTCGTAGGTCACTTGGTTGGGCTCGATTATTTTCTTCCCTCTCCACTAGAGAACTGTGACTCCCTGACCGTTGCCACATCTGTATCTTCTGTGGGAACAGTGTACGTCCCCACCCCCGTTGACTTCAGCCTGGTGCACATGACCTGCTTGGGCCAATGGAATGTGAACAGAAGGACATGAGCCCCGCCCATGCAGAAGTTTTAGATTCATCGTGGGGGCTATGCGCCATCGCTCGTTTCCTTCTGCATGAGGCTGAGATGGGGGGGGGGGGATCCACCTGGGATCCAGAGTGAGAAAGATGTGGAGCAGACCCACAACCAAGCCCAAACCAGCCCACAACTTTCATCTATGTCAATGAAGATATGAAAGTTTCCTGTTGTAAGCCCCTGGGACGTGAGGGTCCTTTGTCACTGCTGCATCAACTTGTGGACACTGCCCACTCCAGTGATGACACTGGGATTTACATCTGGCATTCTGGCACCAGACCCACATTCCCCTACCCCTGATCTGGGAGCTTAAAGCTTCATATCCTGCAGCCTACTGCCCTCTGCCACCTAGATGACTGCTAGCACCGCAAACTCAAAATATCTGAAGGGGAACTCTCCCTTCCCTGAATTAGGCTGGCTCTCCCGCCTGCATTCTGAATCCTCTGTTTTAGCTGGCAACACCACAACCTACCCATTGACTCATGCTAGAAACTTCGTTCTCTCTTTCCTTCTTTTTTTCTTTTACTTTTCTTTTCAACATCCGCACCTATGACATATGAAAGTTCCCAGGCTAGGGGCCAGATATGAGCCACATCTGTGACCTACACCACAGCTTATGTCAATGCTGGATCCTTAACCCACTGAGTGAGGCCAGGGATTGAACCCACATCCTCACAGAGACTATATTGAGTTCTTAACCTGCTGAGACAGGATGGGAACTCCCTCATTTAGTCATATTAGAAACCTGGGGCATATTCCTGATACTAACCACTTTGCCTTGTGGAATGAGTCAGTTACTGGGTCCTGCTCAAGTCACTTCCCGTATGGTTCTCTCTCACACCCACGGCGTTCTTGTCTCCCCATCACTGTCGCCTTTGTTCAGATTGTCAGCATCTCACATTTGGATTAGAGCCCCTAAAATCTCTCAAAATCCATTCCCCAGAGCAATCACACACATACAATCACCCTTGTCAGCCCTGATTTAAAGCCTGTCAAGGAGTTACCCTCGTGGCTCAGGTGTAGCGAAACCAACTAGTATCCATGAGGATGAGGGTTCAATCCCTGGCCTTGCTAAGTAGTTTAAGGATCTGGCGCTGCTGTGGCTGTGGTGCAGGCCGGCAGCTGCAGCTTGGATTCAGCCCCTAGCCTGGGAACCTCCATATGCTGCAGATGTGGCCCTAAAAACAAAAAAACAAATAAACATATAAATAAATAAATAAAACGATCACCTACAAACCGAAGTTCTAAACCCTTTACAAGCCTCCAGGGTCCCCATGCTCTGGCCCCTGCCTACCTCTACAGCTTTGTCACACCATCCTCTGCCACGCACCCCAAGCTCCAGCAATACCAGGCCACTCGCCCTTCCATATAGACATACGGTGTGATTTCTTGCCTACATCCCCTTGCTCATTTCCTTCCATTTGGAAAGCTCTCTCAGACCTGGACCCCTCAAGGGCTTTGGCATTCTGTGGGCACTGAAAGGGACAACTTGAAAGGAATAGAGAGGAAGTTTTAACTGGTCAGTAAGGCCGGATTTTCAACAGGAGGCCAATGCCTGACATCAGGCAGCAACATTATCCAATTTCTCTCTCTCTCTCTCTCTCTCTCTCTCTCTCTCTCTTTTTTGTCTTTTGTCATTTTTCAGGTGCCACACCTGCGGCATATGGAAGTCCCCAGGCTAGGAGTCTAATCAGAGCTACAGCTGCCAGCCTACGCCACAGCCACAGCAACGCGGGATCCGAGCCGTGTCTGCAACCTACACCACAGCTCACGGCAACACCAGATCCTTAACCCACTGAGCAAGGACAGGGATCGAACCCGCAACCTCATGGTTCCTAGTCAGATTTGTTAACCGCTGCACCACGACGGGAACTCCCACATTTTATAACTGTTTTATTTCTTGTTTGCTCATTCGTCTGTGGTCTGTGTCCCAAATTGGAGGGAAGAAAACAAGTTATGTTTATCTGACCATTTTATTCCCAACAGCATAATCCATGAAACGCAATAAATGTTCACTAAACAGTTATTGCATGGATGGACAAATGGATGGATGGATGGATGGATGGATGGATGGATGGATGGATGGATTCAGGAATGGGGATTTGTTAAATTAATGCTATCAATCGACTTCTCAGCTCACCAGTGCCCATTGCTGGCCACATGGACCACAGAGCAGAGTCTCTCCCATGCTGTAAGCCTGTCTGGCTTGATGCCAGGCCATTAGTGCCCATCAGGTCTGGCAGGCTCTGCCCTTGCCCAAAAGCGGGGCACTGGACACCCACTCTGTTTCTCTGGCTCAGTGGACCTGTCTCTGATTCTAGCCACAGGACCAAGATTCTCTGTCACTCACTGTCCTTCTCCCGGCCCTGAGCCCTGAGGTCTAAAAGAACTGCTTCCTTTGACCTGCAGTGGACAAAGAAATAGCGTCCAGGGCCAGCCACAGACAACAGCAAGACTCAGAGGCACGCCTGATAAGAGCTTTGTGAGCAGCTCATGGGAGACTCTGAGGGTGATGCTTAATAGCTCGAAGGTGACATCAGGGTCGGGACTAATATCCGATTGAACAGAAAGAGACATGACCTAACTCGTCTCTCACCATGGGTCTGGCTGCGAGAGCTTCTCTTTCTTTATTAATTTCCTAACCGGAGCTGCTGGCTCAGGACTGCAGCCTGTCCCCAGAGCTGGGGCCCACAGCTGGGCTTACCTCCAGCGTTATTGGGAAAGGAGCAGGCTCAGCGGGGTCTGAGCTCTTGTGAAGGGCGTCCACCATGGAACCTGGGCTCATCTTGGCCAGAGCCCGATGCTTGGTTTTCTCCACCATACAGCAGATTTTCCACGCTTTGAGAAAATCCAAATTTAAGGCTTTAAAGAATTCTTCACGGTACAGAAGAAAATGTGGCTGCAGCCTTCCATCAAGCTGCGGGCTTCCCCAGTGTCTGTAGAGCTTGCTTTCTTTCTTTCTTTCTTTCTTTCCTCCCTTCCGTCCTTCCTTCTTTCTTTCTGTGTCTTTTTAGCTGTACCTATAGCATATGGAAGTTATCAGGCTAGGGTTTGAATAGGAACTGTAGCGGCCAGCCTACACCACAGCCACAGCCATGCAGGATCCAAGGCCCATCTTCAACCTATACCGCATCTCATGGTAATGTCAGATCCTTAATCCACTGAACAAGGTCAGGGATCAAACCCACATCCTCATGGATACTAGTCAGCTTCATTAGCACTGAGCCACAAAGGGAAATCCTATTTGTGTTTTTAAAAATGATTTAAGGGAGTTCCCGTTGTGGCTCAGCCATAACAAACCCGACTAGTATCCATGAGGATGTGGGTTTGATCTCTCGACTCGCTTAGTTGGTCAGGGATCTGGTGCTGCTGTGAGCTGTGGTGTAGGTCGCAGATGCGGCTCGGATCCCGTGTTGCTGCGGCTGTGGTGTAGGCCAGCAGCTGTAACTCCAATTCGACTCCTAGCCTGGGAACCTCCATATGTGCCCTAAAAAGCAAAAAAAAAAAAAAAAAAGATTTAAAACCAGTTTTCCAGGAACACAAATCTTTTCTAAGGCACCCAGAACACCTAGTTGATCTGTCCACCTGTCAGGTGGGACCAGGTTCTCTTTGAGTTATTTTCTTCTAATATGCTCTGCATCGCAGGAGAACTCCCTTTCTCCTTATCTCCTTCTCTCCCGCAGCTTCCACCTCCCTCCCGTCTCTCTCTCTCTCTCTATGTCACACACACACACACACACACACACACACACACACACACACACACACACACTCTTTTCTAGACAGAGTTTTCTTCTCCTTCTACAGAGATGCTGCAATCCAGTGACAGTAAAAGCACAGAGCAAGGAGATTTTAGCATCCTCTATCCTATCAATTTGTTCTACGACTTTAAGCAAGCTGCTTACCCTCTCTGGGCCAATTTCCAGGTCTGAGAAAAAAACAGAGCTCTGCTTTGAGCACAAAAGATAAACAGATATCATGGGCAAAATATTTTCAAAGCACCAAGCTGTCCAGATGAGAAGCACTGCTAAGGGCAGTTGGGGATAGCGATGAAGGTCAAGGGTTTACAGGCTGCTAGGTCTAGGTTTGCTTCTGATTGCTGGCTCAGAGCAGAACCGCTGCCCACGGCCACCCTACGACCACACCCAACAGCCCCCAAGCAAACCTTACGATGGCATTTCAGTTATTCAAGTGTCCTTTCCCCACCCCGCCCCAACGTGCCCTCCATGGGAGGTACAGAACTTGACCCAGTGGCCTGGCATCTGGGGAGAAGCAGTGTCTTTGGAGCAGAGAGTGGATGATGGGGCATTCTCCTGGGAAGTGGGAAGTCTTTTTTATTTTTCTTTTTGTTTTTTAGGGCCTCACCCACAGCATATGAAAGTTCCCAGGCTAGGGGTCGAATCAGAGCCGTAGCCACTGGCCTACACCACTGTCTGCGACCTACACCACAGCTCACGGCAACGCCGGATCCTTAACCCACTGAGCGAAGCCAGGGATCCAACCTGCAACCTCATGGTTCCTAGTCGGATTCGTTAACTGCTGTGCCGCGACGGGAATTCCCTCCTGGGAAGTCTTGCGGTGGCTCTCAGCCCCATCGGCCCCTCCCGCCAGCCCACTCTCCCTTTATTCTGTCTCCCCTTGGCACCTGCTCCCCAGGACCCTACTTTCCCAACCCATGGGAGATCTAGAGCAGGAAAAACCAGGCACAACCGCCTCTCTCCAAGAGGCTGCCTGGCCGTCCCCTCTCCAGAAGGAAAACCAAGAATCAAGGGCTTTGCTTCTGGAAAAGGTGAGGGTGTCTGATCCCCTTAAAAAGGCTTTTCATCCCCAGTCGCCACCCCTGCAAGGTCTTCCTCACCCATCTCTTCCCTGTAAGGCCTGAGTAGAAGCTATTGTGGAGCTGTGGGGGGCCTGGAAGGATGGGGTTGCTGCAGAGGCTGAGGGCGGGGAAGTTGGGGGACCCCTCAGCCAGGACCAGGCTCTTTCTGTTCGAGAATCTGTGGCCTGCAGTGCGGGCTGCGGCGCCTTCACCCCCCAGGTCCCCTCTGAGCATCGCCCTCCCCATCGGATCTCTGCAGGGCAGATGCCAGGGGTGTGGAGAAGGACACAATGGCCCTCTTTGTGGGGGGATCTGGACCAGCACACAGAGGAGGAAATTAGACAGCACTCCTGACAGCAGGCTGTGTCTGGGGTGTCTGTGAAATATGGGCCAGAGGGGCTCCTTGCAGAGACCAGTTCAAGGCTGCCGACCACCCCCACCCCCGCTTTGGGCAGAGGACACTGCCTCTTTGGAGAGACATGATATACGACACCCAACTTCCTTCCCTCCTCCCTGAGGGGCTTAAGGGTCTCTCCTGGAAAGTGCAGTTGTATGTGCACGTGTGTACACATACATGTGTGTGCGCATGTGTGTAACGGTGCATAAGCTTGTGCATGGTGTTTGTTTTCTCTGTATGTGTGTGTGTGTGTCCGCTGATTCTGTGGCCAGAGGAGAGAGTTCAAAATGCTGGACTCCCCCGCAACAACAACAAAAAAAACACCAAGGGAGTTCCCTTGTGGCAAAGTGGGTTAAGGATCTAGTGTTGTCACTGCAGTGGGGCTCAGGTCGCCACTGTGGTGTAAGTTTGATCCCTGGCCCGGGAAATTCCACGTGCCATGGGTGCAGCAAACAAACAAACAAACAAACAAAATGCTTGCCAAGATGGTCCCTTTTAAGCACGCCTGCCTTTGCCCGGACCAGGATGAGGGCTCTTAGGACCCAGGGCCTCAACAAATTTATTTAGAGAGCCGCGCTGCGAGGGGACTGGCAGGCAGCTTACTGAGCTGAGCCCCTGTCCTCTGATTTCACCCTCCAAAGAGCCACCTTCCACGTAGGAACTCTTTGCAGGATGAGCACGGGACCCGCCTCACACAGACTCCGGGGAGGCTCCCAAGCTGGCCGCCACCTGCAGAGCCTCCGGTGGCCCTGGAGCCACTTGCCTTCAGCAGAGGAAACGGGAGGAGTTTCCTACTCACCCACGCCCGCGCGGCCGGCCGGACCCCCACAGCTGGGCCGCAGCTGGGGGCTGAGCTGCCCTTCCAGGCCGGCTCTCTCCAAATGACGAGAAGACAGAGAGCTGTCAGCAGAGGGGCTCTGAAAGGCACCGCGCAGCTCCTCAGCCAGCTGGGAGCCATAAAGCAGCAGCCTCGGTTTCCCCATCTGTAAACTGGGGCCAAAGGGCCAAGGCAGCCCTGTCCTCCAAAAGGTCTGTTGGGAGAATTAAAGAAAATAAGGTGTTGGGAGTTCCCTTCGTGGCTCAGTGGTTAACGAATCCGACTAAAAACCATGAGGTTGGGGGTTCGATCCCTGGCCTTGCTCAGTGGGTTAAGGATCCAGCGTTGCCGTGAGCTGTGGTGTAGGTTGCAGGTGCGGCTCGGATCCCACGTTGCTGTGGCTGTGGTGTAGGCTGGCGGCTACAGCTCCTGTTAGACCCCTAGCCTGGGAACTTCCATATGCCGTGGGTGCGGCTCTACGTAAAAGGCAAAAAGACAAAAAAAAAGAAAAAGAAAATAAGGTGTGGAAATATTCAGGAAACTAAAGGGCTGTCCAAAGGCTGGTGACTAATTTACACCCAACACGCGTCTGCCAGGCTGGTCTATAGTTGCCCACTGGCCGGGTGCTAGTGAGCATATAAGAAAGATGGTCTGTTTTACATCAGAGCCAAGGAAAGCTCTTCACGGTTGCTGCCTGTCGAGGTGAGCGGGTGATTTACACCCATGATGCAGATGAGGAAACCGAAGCTCTGACGGTTGGAGGAACTCAGCCAAGGTCACGTATCTACTCTGTCTGGGAAAAGATGGCATCTTGCCTTGTGTCATTTGGGCTGTTGTGCAGGAAGCCTTACAGAGCCTTCGGCAAGCCAAGCTGGTCAGTGAAGCTGGCCATGACCTGAGATGGGGAATGGAACAGGCGTGAAGTCCCATGCAGGGAGCCCGGGCTCAAGTTCATTATGGTCATGTCCCAACTGTCCCACCTCCCATCCTCTTCCCCAGTCGGCCGACGAGTTAGGTCTTCGGAGCAAGATCCAGAGTTCTCTTGTGGTGCAGAGGGTTAAGGATCTGGTGTTGTCACTGCAGCAGTTTAGGTCGCTGTTGGGACTCGCGTTCGATCCCTGGCCCAGGAAGTTCCACATGCCTCAGTCTCGGCCAAAAAAAAAAGAGAGCAAGATGCCATGGTTTGCCAGCTCTGCCATTCTGCCTCCCCTGTCCTCGAGTTGCTTGGAGCCTCCCTATTGAAGGAAGAACCCAGATGGCTGAGTGACACAGGAAGGTGTCATGTGATGCAGTGGAGAGAATCTGACTTTTAGAGTCAAACCCATCTGGTCTGAATCCTGGTTCCATCTCTTTCTGGTGTGGGAGCCTGGCCAAGCCATGTTTTCTTTTTTTTTTTTTTTTAGGGCTGCACCAGCAGCATATGGAAATTCCTAGTCCAGGGTTGAATCAGAACTGCAGCTGCCGGCCTACGCCACAGCCGCAGCCACACCAGATCCAAGCCACATCTGCAACCTACACCATAGCTCAATACAACACCAGATCCTTTAACCCACTGAGCGAGGTCAGGGATTGAACCTGCACCCTCATGGATACTAGTCAGGTTTGTTACCACTGAGCCACAATGGGAACTCCCTAAGCCATGGTTTCTAAGCTTCACTTTCCTCATCTGAAATGAGATCTGTCCATGGCTCTGAGCTGCTACTGCGTGTGAAAAAGCCCGGCGCAGCTGAGTCAGTGCTCAGGGAGAATGCCTGCTTTTCTCTTTCTCTGGGAAAGTGGCAGGGGAGATACAAGACTAACAAGTCCAGGGCAGGAGGCAGGTGAGGTCTCATTGGCTCTTCCAACCAAGGAGAAAGGGCTGCAAAAAGGAAAAGGAGTGATGCTTCAGTGAGAGGGGCCTAGAAAAGGTGGTTTTTTTTTTTTGTTTTTTTTTTTTGCTTTTTAGGGCATATGGAGGTTCGCAGGCTAGGAACTGAATCAGAGCTATAGCTACCAGCCTACGCCACAGCCACAGCGACGCAGGATTTGAGCTGAGTCTCTGACTTACGCCACAGCTCAAGGCAATGCCAGATCTTTTAACACACTGAGCAAGGCCAGGGATCCAATCCGAATCCTCACATATACTAGTTGGGTTCGTTACCGCTGAACCATATCAGAAACTCCTTTTTACATTTTTTAAAAATTTTTTTATCAGAGAAGACTTCTGCCTGGGGCCGTAAGTCACTGGGAGAAACAGAGAATTTTCCTCCCTGTTGGAGGGATCCTATGAGCAAACACCACTCTCTGGCAGCGTTGATAGGATCTCAGAGACCAGCTCATCCAGCAGCTTTAATCCACAGGGCAACTGAGGCCCAGAGAGAAGGGACTAGGTCAAGGTCATACAAAGCATCCATGACAGGCCCCCCCAGTGCTCAGCCCACCTGCCAGGAGGCCTGGGTGGGGCCTGGGGAGACAACCTGCTCCTGTTAGTCGGAAGTTCAGGGAGGGACAGCTGGGGAAAGCTGGACCAGAGACCACTGCCAAAGCCTGAGCTCCTGCCCTCTGTCCAGGGCCCCATGTCCTCTCAACAGGTCAGATTTGACTGAGGAAGCTGGCTGGCCAGCCCTGGAGGTCCCTATCTGTCTAGACTGCCTGCTGGCCCATCCCACTGAGAAACTCAAGGCAGGCTGGGGCAGACGGGATGGCCTCGGAGGTCCCCGACAGCTCCGGAAGTCTGCACAGAGTCTCTGGAAGACTGAGAGGTGTTGTCTCTGCAGAAAAGCCGTCGGACATTTCTGTGTGATGGTGACACAAACCATTCCTTCCTCCATAATCACCCTCGCTGCGGGGCTGGCTCGGGGCAGACAGCCTGCCGTGCACGGGTTTTATTTTCAAATCCCTCTTGCTTTTTTTAAATCCCCCTGAATTCCTGAACGCCCAGGCAGAGGAAAGCACTCAGATCTGTCCTTGAGTGTGCTGGTGGTGATGCGATGGCTCAGACGGGACCCTCCGAGCTCTGCGGCAGGAACAAACCCCCTGCTGATGTAATTTAAAGGAATAACCTCCCAATTTTCTCATCTCCCTTTGCTGGATACACCTTATCAAATGACAAGAGAAGCCAATGTTTGGTTAAATGGTTCAGAGGTTAATACTCAACAGATGGGAGATTTTTTTTTTCCATTTCTTTCCCCCCTTCCAGTAGATCTGGTCTGTTCCTCCTGCTGGATATATGAGGCTGCGGAGACTGTGGGGACCCAGGGGCATTCTTCCCATCCTGCCCTTCGAGGCAGCCTGTCTCCCCCCAGCCTCCACTGGCACTCAGGGCATCTCAGCCTCTGTCCACAGCCTCCGCAGGGTCCCCCGTCGGGGCAGGGCCAGCCGGGGCTGGCTGCGCTCAGGAAAGCCAACTGTCTACCCTGTGAGGTAGCAAGGTGGGACACAGGGCAGGAAACCAAACCATCGTCCCACTGCCACAGGAACGCTATTCTCTTGGTTTAAAAATCGGAGTTCCCTTTGTGGCTCGTCGGTTAACAAACCCAACTAGGATCCATGAGGATGTTCGATCCCTGGCCTTGCTCAGTGGGTTAAGGATCCAGCGTTGCCGTGAGCTGTGGTGTAGGTCGCAGACGCGGCTCTGATCCCGCGTTGCTGTTGCTGTGGCGTAGGCCGGCGGCTACAGCTCCAATTAGACCCCTAGCCTGGGAACCTCCATATGCCGCGGGTGCGGCCCTAAAAAGACAAAAAGACCACATAAATAAATTAATTAATTAAATAAAATTCATTTCACCAGTTTAGTTTTACTTTTTATTTTCATGTGCCTACTATAAAACAAGGTCCTAACTGTCTAGCCCAGGGAACAGTATTCAATATCCTGTGATAAAACATAATGGAAAAGCATGTGAAAAAGACTCTTTATAACTGAATCACTTTGCTGTACAGCAAAAATTAACACAACATTGTAAATCAACCATACTTCAAAAAAGTTTTTTTGTTGTTGCTTTTTATGGCCACACCCGCAACCTCATGGTTCCTAGACGGATTCGCTAACCGCTGTACCAAAACGGGAACTCCAAGCTGCTTTTTTTTTTTTTAAGCAAAAGAGAAATAAAGGCTTTCTGAGACCAAAAAAAAAACAAGGGGAACTTAAAATTACATGTGGCTCAGAGCTTCCATTGTGGCTCAGTGGTAACGAACCAGACTAGTATTCATGAGGACTTGGATTCGATCCTTGGCCTCATTCAGTGGGTTAAGGGTCCAGTGTTGCCATGAGCTGTGGTGTAGGTTGCAGACTTGGCTCAGATCCTGCGTTGCTGTGGCTGTGACATAGGCTGGCAGCCGCAGCTCCAATTCAACCACTAGCCTGGGGACTTCCATATGCCGTGGGTGTGGCCCTAAAATATATATATACACATATATACACACACACATAGATAGATAGATAGATAGATAGATAGATAGATAGATAGATAGATATAAATTCCACGTGCCATGGGCATGGCCAAAAAAATAAAAAATATATAAAGAACAAATAAATAAAATGTAAAAAACTAGTTTTTGGCCACACCCACAGCACGTGGGAATTCCCAGGCCAGGGATCAAACTCACGCCACAGCCACAACCCGAACAGCCACAGTGACAGCACTGTACCCTTAACTTGCTGCCCCACAAGGGAACGCCCTAAAACCCATTTTTAACAGGGATAGAAAAACAGATTAATGATTGCTTGGAACTAGGGGAATGGGGAGTGGGGAACGGTGACTGTGAAAAGGTATGGAGTTTCTTTCTTTCTTTCTTTTTATTCTGCTTTTTAGGGTCACACCCACAGCATATGGAAGTCCCCAGGCTAAGTGTCAAATGGGAGGCTGCTGGCCTCTGCCACAGCCACGGCAACACCAAATCCGAGCCGCATCTGTGACTTCCACCACAGCTCACAGCAACTCGGGATCCTTAACCCACTGAGCAAGGCCAGGGATCGAACCTGCATCCTCATGGATACTAGTCTGGTCTGTTACTGCTGAGCCACAATGGGATCTCCTGTGACTACACCAAAGTATATATATGTACATATCTTATATATAAATATCTTAGCTTCTAGACTATACACTTACAGACAGCAGGCAGGATTTCGCTCCTGATGTATCTTGCTGATAATAAGAAACATTTATCCTGATAAGATTAAATGCTCCGCATAATAAGGAAACACTGCAGGGTAGGGGTCAGGGGTGTGGAGTGGGTGGAGAGGACATGGGAGGAAAGATCTGGAGGAACAACTTGAAGACAGACCAGTGTCTACACCTGAGAACTAGTTAGGGCAGCAGGGAATGGCAGACAGAAGTCTAGGTCAGGGGTCCCAGTGTATGGTCCATGGGTGGAGAATGGGCCGGACGCAGACGGCGCTGAAGCCCAGGAGGCCACTTAGGCAGCTGTCACAAAATCCGGTGAGGAACAATGGGGCCCGAACTCAGGCAGCAAGTGTATTCATGATGGATCACTGGGGCCAGAGTCAAGGAGATGAAATCAGTGCCGTGCGGGCTGGGGCGAGGGAAGGGGCGGGAGGCCACCTGGAAGGGTCCCAGGTTTCCAGCTCTTGATGGCTGCCGGGAGGTGGGGATGGCTTATTCCTTCCAGCCCCCCGCCCTCCCCAAAGCCAAGCCTGTCCCCCCTAGACCATGGAAAGTGTGTTGGCTCCCCTCCCTGCCCCATCTTCTCTCCTCCAACTGTTTGCCTGGAGTCCCCAGAGAGGAGAGAGAGAAGGAGATGAAATCATGGAACAAAGAGGATTAGAGACGCATTTCTTCCTTTCTCTACAATGGAAAACTCTAGGTTTGTTGAGAGAGGGGAGCCTTTAGGGGGGCAGAGGGGGAGCTTGATGAGGTTATGGTTCTGAAATAGGAGCTGCGGGGAACTGCCAATCTAACAGACGACAAGCTTCTCATTTTTCTTTCTTCTAATGACCCCTGTTTAGAGCCACCTCTGCTGGGCCGAGCCTGTCCGGGGTATTCCCAGCCTGCGTGTGCCCCTTCCACCTGGCTCCCCAGTCAGCCTGGGCACCCACAGGGGAGGAAGGCACCACCTTCTAAAAAAGAAGGGGCTCCCATGTCAGGAGGGGGATTCAGGGAATAGGAGGAACCAGACGTGGAGTTGCAGAGTTTAATTTCGCATCCAGATTCTGCCACTTTTCCCAGCTATGCAGACTCCGGCAAGTGTCATAGCTTCCCGGAGCCAGAGTCTTCATCTGTCAGTGAAAGTGATCAGACTCAGCTCACAGGCTAAGAGGGGATAAGTGCCCCATCCCACCGCCCCCCAACAATTGCAGGGCCTGGGGCATGAGGGGTGGGAGGGCACCTGTGTGTGTCTAAATCCTTGAACTAAAAAATCAAGTGTAACAAATTCGTCAATGCAACATGTTTTAATCCTCCAACTGTAATATTTAATATAATTTCATAACCTGGAAGGCCTGGTCTGAATTCAGCGTTCCTGGATTCCTTGGAGTTCAACTTGGAACAGCACGGCATAGGGAAGCCAGTCACCGCCTGTTCCCCCTTCTCTTCCCCCCGTGATTCCATCCTGCACAGTGAGGGCTGCAGAGTGAGGGCTTCATGCAGATGCATGAGAACAGCCCAGCCCTAACCTTGAACACACACACACACACACACACACACACACACACACACTGCAAACAGCTGTGGACATAGAGGTCCATGCACTGAGGACATGAAGCCCATGCAGATCCTGGGAGAGGGTTTGGACATTCCCAGATCCCAGGTACACCCAGCGTGGTGTAAAAGCATGGCATTGGTGCAAGGCGTGTGCATGCCCTTGGTCCCACCCACTGCTCATCCTATAGAGAGGAGCGTGGCTGGAAGAAGCTGAGCACACAGATCAGGGGCCCCTTTAGCCTGATCTAAGGTGGCAGGCACTGCTCTAAACTCTAAAGTGAGCGCAAATAGGAGCAATTATTATTATCTCCCCAAGGTTTTGGTATTTCTCTCCTCCCTCCCTCTCTCTCTCTCTCTGATTCCCCACTCCTCTTTTTTCCATTTTCCTTGGGAAGAATTGGGGGATAATTTACTCGCCAGCTGGTCAGAGAAGCGGGAGAGTAGATGCCTTAGGGCACAGGTGAGCCAGGATGCCAGGAACTCTTGGGTAAGGTCCAAAGCTTCTTCAGGCCTCCGTGTTGCTAAGCTTCTCCCTTCCCACATCTCTGGAAGACTTAGAGGCTTGTAATTTATTGCCTGAAAACAGAGAATCTTTAGAGCCTTAGACAAGAGCATGGCCAAAAACCTGGGGGGCGGGGGGAAACACTCCAAGCACTCACCAAGCACAATGAAATATGTAGTGCTGATCGAGAACATTTGGAGAGGCTCAGTGACGCCCACCTGGACAGGGATCCAGGAAGAAGGTTCAGCTCAAAGCCTTCCTGTCCCTGCCCCCATATCGGGTGAGCTGCTGCCCCCAGGCCCTGGTGAGCCTGGAGTCAGAGGAAGAGGCCGCAGGGAGCAACACAGGAAGGACTGAAGTCTGGACCAGGAATCAAAAACAAGTGCCTGGAGTTCCCGTTGTGACTCGGGGGATTAAGAACCCAACATGGTGTCTGTGAAGATTCAGGTTCGATCCCTGGCCTCACTCCGTGGGTTAAGGATTCGGCATTTCCATGGTTGTGGCATAGGTCACAGATGCAGCTCGGACCCAATGTTGCTGTCTACAGTGCAGGCCAGCAGCTGCAGGTCCGATTTGAACCCTAGCCCAGGAATTTCCATGTTCCTCATGTGCGGCCATTAAAAAAACGGGGAAAAAAAAAAAGAACCAGTTCCTGGGCCTGGGTGAAGGGCTGGTGAGCCTTATGCCAGCTCTGCTAATCCCAGCTAATAACCAAGTCCCTTCCCTCTCTGAGCCTCAATTTCTTCACCCGTAAAATGAGATAAGGGGTGTTTTTTTGTCACAGAGCAGCAGTAAGGTTTTAATTAAAGCATGAGATTGGCTTAGCAAGGTGCCTGGAATGGAGAAAAGGATGGATACGTGTTAACCATGTGAATGTTGCTTTGATCACAGAGCCTGGAAAATACACGTCAAATGCTAGCTGAACTTGTAGGACCTACAGCAGATTATGTCCCGTTCATGGGCCTCGGTTTCCCTATCTGAAGAATTTCTTTTCTTCTCTAGACACATTTCACTGTCAAAATCCAGAACTCCCTGGACACAAAGAATAGCTAACACTAGCCGAGCACCGGCTGGGGACTGGGCGCTGTCCAAAGAGCTTCAAGTATATGGCATCGTTTCACCCTCCCAATCCCCTTTGAGGGGTCTTTTACTATTTCCCATTTGGCCGATGAGGAAGCTGGGACCTAGAAGGGTTACGGAATTTGCCTCATGTACCCAGCAAGACTCGGGCAGGCTGGCTGCACTTTCCAGCCTGGGATTTGAACCCAGGTCTCTCAGTGAGCCATCCTGATAGCTAATCTGCCTTCCTTCCTGGGCCAGATGTGGGCCGTGCCCCAGTGGCGCCACCAGGCAGCACATTTTGGCTGATCCCACCTGTTGATCCAGCCAGCTTGCTGGTTTGGCTGGTATTCCCCACACCGAACAAGTTACGGGGCCAAATTAGTCATTTTTGGCCCTAGAGTCAATGATTCTGCTTCCTCAACGTGTTTGGACTTTTCTGACAGTGACACGTCCCCTCCACCTCTGGGTTTGGGAGACTTGGTGATAGGAAACACTGATTTTGAATGAAAGTGGGAACGTAGCCCTTCCTGAGAAAATGCTGACCCACCTTGTCTCCTGAGAGACTCGCCATCCTGCAGTGAGATCCACAGGCTGGGACGGTCACCCCATCTCACTGATGAGGAAACGCAGCTGGGACAGAGGGGTGCAGTGGGTTCCCTGGGATGGCACAGCCTGCTGGCCGTGGAGCAGAGGCAGGATCTGAACCCAGGTCTCCGAATGTGCCATCCAGCATATATCCTGCTGCCTGGACCATTCCGCGAGTAACACCCTCCGCAGGGTCTGGAGCCCCCAGCCGCTCGTGGCATCACCGCAGACCATTTGGCCAGGCCGCTCCCATTTGCTTTGCCTTTTGGCAGTGATTTGCAAGGCTACATTAAGCGTTCTTTTCTGAGCTGTTTGTGGGCAGGAGAAGCCTGGAAATTACAAGGAACTAAGGCACCTGGCTCCCCAGGGACGATTTCGGAGTCCATCTCCTCACCTTGTTTATTTGTAAAATGGGAACGCAGACACAACTGGTGTATGTTTCACATTAAACCGAAGAGGAGCTTGTGGCGTTTCTGTCTGCACTTGAGACGTGTTTATACTGCTGGGTCCATTATGAATCTGTTTAATATCCTCCCAATTCTCCAAGTCCTTCCATCCCTGCAGCCAGGAAGTGGGTAATGTGCACATAGGGAAGAAATTTCCAGGCTCTTAGGTCTTTAGGTAAATGAGGCTTTTTTTTTTTTTTAAGGAGGGAAAAGAAAACCTGGTACAGAAAAAATTAAACTCTTCCTGTTCAAAATGATTTTCTCAATGACCCTTTCCTTGTAGGAAATCTCTTAGGTCCTAAAGAGATGCCAAGGGAGCCCCCAGCTAAGGGTGCCTGTGGCCCACACTAGTGAGAGCAGCATCCCATTGCCCAGGGAGAGCCCGGGAGGTGGACATGCAGATGAGGGACCTTCCGGGGCTGAGAAAGACAGCGGGGATCTGCAGCCAGAAGCCTGAGGTCGTCTGGGGGCTGCCTTGCCTGCTGGGGGGAGGGGGTTGCTCCTTGAGAAGCCGGCATGAGACTAATCCTGCGGGGTTGGGGACAAGCTTCCCACAGGACTGCTGGCAGGAGCAGCTCGCTGCCTGCTGGCAGAACAGAGAGGTATTATTTTAGGGAGAAAAATGAGAATCCTGTTATTGCTTTATTCCTCCTACAGAAATGTTGGTGTGTCCCTTCCAGGGCCAGGATGGGTGCGCATCATTGCCAACACAAGAATGAGCTCATCGCATGTGGGGATACGAGGTGTTTCCAGCAAGGCACAGAGTGGAACAAAAAGCTCCCTGCCTGGAATCCCAAATCCCTTGTCAAAGCAGAGCCCTCTGACCCTCCCCTCCCCTCCCTCCTCATCAGCTAGTCTGCCCATCACCTTCCCTCTCCATCATCTCCCTCCTGCATTATCTTCGTCCACTCCCATTCCAGCCTTCTAACGCCCTGCATCTCCGACCAGACACTCCCTCAATCCCTGGGGCATCTGTGCATGCTCTTGATTGGAGACTGTATGAGGGAAGAGCCCCGGCTTTGGAATCTGAAAGACCTCAGTTCAAATCCCAGCGCTACCACTTCCTAGCCCTGTGATGCTGAATAAGGGCCTTCACCCCTCTGGGCTGTGCTCTCTCATCTCATCTGTTACCTTATTAGATGGGAGAGCAAATGAGAACGTACTGGAGTTCCCACTGTGGCTCGGCGGTAAGGAACCCAACTCGTATCCATGAGGCCTCACTCAGTGGATCTGTAGGTTGCAGACAAGGATCTGGAATTGCTGTCGCTGCGGCGTAGGCCGGCAGCTGCAGCTCTGATTAGACCCCCAGCCTGGGAACCTCCATATGCAGCGTGTGTGGCCCTAAAAAGCAAAAAAAAAAAAGAAAAAAGAAAATCATGGGTGCAAGTCCCAATCTGGATTTAGGCTGGGTTCGAGTCATAAGAGCTGTTGGTTTCAGTTGTTAACTGAACCATTACTGCAGCTCCTTAACCATTACTGCAGGAAAACTGACGAGCACAGAGACTATGCCCAGAACCTCTAAGCCCTGGTCCTGTCTCCATCCTTCCTCCTGCCCACACTTCTCTAGTTCATTAACTCACTTAGTCAACGGTCATTTATAAGACGCCTAGCCTGTGCCAGGCCCTGGTCCAGGTGCTGTGGCTACAGAACCCTTAAGGCAAATGATGACACTGTGATGTGGTGTGATAGTATGATTTATAATAAGAAATACGTATTTGGTCTTTGTCTCTTTCTTGGCAAGGGGGTCTTAAAATCCCCTGGAATTTCCTAAGCGAGGCGAGTGATCGATGTGCCTTTTGTTATGTTGATGAAGCGATTCTTGAAAAGTTGGTAGGTCACCTAAGGATGGGGGCTGGTCGGCAGAGGAAACAACCCTGTGACTGGAAAGCTGGAACTCTCAGTCCCACTTCCCCCGACCTCAGGAAAGGAGAGACAGCGGAGACTGAGTTCTATCACCTATGGCCAGTGACGTAACCGGTCATGCCTATGTAATGAAGCCGCCAGAAAACCCCAAAAGGACAGGGTCTGGAGAGTTTCTGGGTAGGTGAACACATGGAGATTCACAGAGAGTCGGGCCACGCTTGGAGAGCGTGCAAGCTCTGTGCCTTTTCCTCACACCTGGCCCTAGGCATCTCTTCCATCTGTTCTTGAGTTATATCCTCTTATTATAAGCCAGTGATTTAGTAAGTAAAAGGTTTCTCTGAGTCCTATGAGCAGCTCTAGCAAATCAGTCGAACCCAAGGAGGGGATTATTGGAACCTCCATTCTTTTCTTTTTCTGTCTTTTGCCTTTTTTCTTTTTAGGGCCACACGCACAGCATATGGAGGTTCTCAGGCTAGGAGTCGAATCAGAGCTGCAGTCGCCAGCCTACAACGCTACAGCCACAGCAATGCCAGATCTGAGCGGTGCCTGCAGCCTACACCGAAGCTCACGGCAACGCTGGATCCTTAACCACTGAGCGAGGCCAGGGATCGAACCCTCGTCCTCATGGATACTAGTCGAGTTCATTAACCATTGAGCCACAGTGGGAACTCCTGAAACCTCCATTCTATGGCCAGGCAACCATCTACAGGTGACAACTGGGACTTAAGATTGGCATCTGTAGTGGAGCAGTGAGCAGCCTTGTTGGACTGAGCCCTTGTGTATGGGATCTGACGCTATCTCCAGGCAGACAGGGCCAGAACTGAGTCAAATGTATGCACCTGGTCATTGTCCTCTTGGAGCTGTTCAGCGAAATGGGAAAACCCTGCACACATCATAACGGTAAGTGCTGTGGTCGGGGTCTGTGTAGGCGTTCTCAGCACAGGGCTCTGGAGAATGGGAGCCCCAGACCAGCTCCACTTTGCTGCCTTTTGCTCCCAGCTCCTACCCACAGCCCTTGTAGCCATTCAAGGCCTGGTCCAGAGCGAGTGCAAGACTCTAGGATATGCTACAAAAACAGCTGCGAATCACAGACAGTTGCTGTTCTTTCACAATATCCAATCCTTCTTGGGCATTGACCAGGTGCTATGGTGCCAGAGAGGAGAGTCACATGCCCTGGTTTCAAGTTCATCAGCACCCACCCCACCTCACCCCACTCCGGGGGATGACACTGGACAGACAAGTGGTAATAATCAGACACAATGTAAAAGCACATCTGGGACACTGGGGAAATAACTTACCCACTCTGAGCCTCTGTTCCCTCATCTTTTTTTTTTGATCGCTTTTTTTTTTTTTTGCTTTTTAGGGCTGCTTCTGCAGCATATGGAAGTTCCCAGGCTCAGGTTCGAACCAGTGAACCAGCCTATGCCACAGCAACTCCGGATCTGAGCCGCATCTGCG
Organism: Catagonus wagneri; assembly: GCA_004024745.2. NCBI lineage: Eukaryota > Metazoa > Chordata > Mammalia > Artiodactyla > Tayassuidae > Catagonus > Catagonus wagneri. The sequence continues at coordinate 2,359,827 of PVHT021183690.1, read as the reverse complement.
ACCTGCACCACAGCCCACAGCAACACCGAATCCTTAACCCACTCAGCAAGGCCAGGTATCAAACCCATGTCCTCATAGATACTAGTTGGGTTTGTTACTGCTGAGCCACAACTGGAACTCCACTTTCCTCATATTCAAAAAGATATCCATTTTATGGGGTTAGGCAAAGATTCGATGGGAGCACATATATAGCTGGTCTGGAACAGTTTCCAGCACAAAGCAACCCAGCAATCAATAGAGGGCATTCTTAGCTAACTTGTATGAGGCAAGCGGTAAAACCAGGCACCTACCTCATAATTGAGAGGGACAGGTGGAATCATGTGACCTGCAGGGCAAATATTGGTTATTCTCATGATTGAACTTTTAAGATGTTGCTGGTTGATGTCACTGCTTGTACGAATGGACAGCTTCCTGTGTGTAGCGTTTTTCTTCTTTTGAATTATTTCCTTGGGACAAACTCAAAATCCTGTCTCCAACCCTTTCTGCCTTTGTCAGATCCAAAAAAAGCAGGTAGCAGTAAATCCTGTAGCAGCTGAGGCTCAGGACCAAGTCATGGCAGATCCCCTGCTAGGAGCTGCCTGCAGCGGGTGAGCCACAGCTGCTCGTTTGAGCTGAGGCCCGTGTGCCAGAGGTGATGTCATCAAGGAAGACAGGTTTTCAGCAGGAGGGTTGGGAGGGGTGAGGGTAGAAGGGCTTTTTGTCTCTTGGGATCGCTACCTCATCCTGAGGGGGAGGAAAACTGGTACAAATGCAGGAGAGAGGTTTACCCAGTAGCTTTGAGAATGGTCCAGAAAATTCCCAAGGAAGTGAGGTGTCACATCAGAGTGGACTTAGATGGGGCCACATGTTGGTGTTGGGGCCTCAGCCTTGAAATCCACTGCACAGGCGGAAATGCACCGCTAAGTGTGAAGGAAGGAAATAAAGTCCAGAGGAGGAAGCAGCGTCCAGATGGGAGCTCTCAGGGGAACCCGAGCCCTCAGGATTGTCTGAGATAGTGTGTGTGTGATCGGATGTCCACTAAGACACCCGACCCTTCGAGTTCCAACCAAGTCAGTGCCTACCCCATCCCACACGCACCCTTCCTGGACGCAACAGGGATTCTGGGATCTAGCTAATGGCTGTCCTGTTTATCGCTGGCTCTGTGGTCCTCCAAATCGGTTTAGTTAGTGGAGCATCTCATCTCATCACCCTGCAGATACTGTCCTGGTTCTACCCGGGATTGATCTGGATGTGGAAATCAGCCCCTCTCTGTGACTTCAGTACGCACAGGACATTATGCCTACACAAGTGTATTGCAAACTGGGCTGAAGATTCAAGGACCAGCAAAGTAAGGTAGATGTTTGTTTCGTGGTTTGGGGGCGTTTTGGGGTTTGGTTTGGTTTGGTTTTTCTTTTTACAGCCACACCTGCAGCATATGGAATTTCCGGGGCTTGGGGGTCAAATTGGAGCTGCAGCTGCCGACCTATGCCGCAGCCACAACAAAACTGGACCCAAGTTGCATCTGCCACCTACACTGCAGCTTGCTGGCAATGCCAGATCCTTAACCCACAGAGCGAGGCCAGGGATCAAACCCATATCCTCACGGACCACGGACACTATGTTGGTTTCTTAACCTGCTGAGCCACAATGAGAACTCCGACATTCATTTTGTTTTGATGGTGTTTGCGCATGCGTTGTGTGTTTTCTTTTACCTGCCCAGAGTCTTTTTCACCATCCAGGAAAAACAGAAAACCACTTTTCCCCAATTCCATGTTTCTGAAACTGTGCCATATACAGTATCCCAGCCCTCCAGCCACCGGGACAAGCACCTGACCCAGACCTGGCCCAGTCCGATTAAGAGGCCCTAACCCCAGAGACTTGGGGTGACTGAGTTGGTTCAAGGTAAGCCTGGGGCCGTTTGGGGCCATCTTTCCAACTGCGTGGAAGAGGCCATTCTACAGGAAACAGAATGAAGCAAAGACCAAAAGATGCCCAGAGAGACAGGGGATGAGAAGGGAGGTGTCCTTTAAGTCCCTGGATTCCCTTGAGCTGCCGCAATGTGAACAGTGTCCCCTTGAGTTGTACAACTCAGTGGGACCATAGCTCCACTGTCAACTTCCCAGCTAGGGACACATTTCATTTTTCCTGTTTTCTTTCTTTCTTTTTTTTTTTTAAGTAATTTAACTCGAGGTTTAATCATTTGCTAAAAAGTCTGAATACAGGAGTTCCCGTCATGGCTCAGTGGTTAACAAATCCGACTAGGAACCATGAGGTTGCGGGTTCGAACCCTGGCCTTGCTCAGTGGGTTAAGGATCCAGCGTTGCTGTGAGCTGTGGTGTAGGTCGCAGACGCGGCTTGGATCCCGTGTTGCTGTGGCTGTGGCGAAGGCCGGCAGCTACAGCTCCTTTTAGATCCCTAGCCTGGGAACCTCCATATGCCGCGGGTGTGGCTCTAGATAAAGGCAAAATGATCAGAAAAAAAAGTCTGAATACAGAAAGGGTTTCCATCTGCTCTACCTTGCTGTCCCTCAAAACTTTGGCCAAGTTTGCAACTCCTTTTTTTGTATGTTTATTTTGGGTGGAGGGGGTGTTTGTTTTTGGCATTTTTGGGTTTTTTGGTTTTTGGTTTTTGGTTTTTTTTGGTGTACCCAAAGTATCAGGAAGTTTTAGGCCAGGGATCGAGCCCTCACCACAGCAGCAACCTGAGCCACGGCAATGACAACGCCAGATCCTTGACCCACTAGGCCATCAGAGATCTCCCGCAGTGCATTGGTATCGATGTCAGGGAGGAGGCCGCTTTCCAGTATGAGACAATCCAAAACAGAAGGAGAGCAGTACCTGCGAGGCAGTGAGCCTCTCTGAAAACAGTACCTTTTTTTTTTTTATGCATATGGAAGTTCCCAGGCTAGGGGTTGAATAGGATCTACAGCTGCCAGCCACAGCCACACCAGATCCAAGCCAAATCTGCGACCTACACCACAGCTCACGTCAATGGCCTGATCCTTAACCCACTGAGCAAGGCCAGGGATCCAACCCGTGTCCTCATGGATGCTTGTCGAGTTCCTTACCGCTGAGCCACCACAGGAACTCCTGGCAACACAGGTCCTTAACCCACTGAGTGAGGCCAGGGGTCAAACCCACATCCTCATGGATACTAGTTGGGTCCTTAACCCCTGAGCCACAGTGGGAAATCCCCAGAACATTTTCTTCTACAGCACAATGTCATCATCCCTTGTTCTGCCCCCATTTTCATGCCCTGTTCTGGGGCCTATTGCCGCGTCACGTCATTTATCCCAAAGGAAGGCATTTTCTTTCCCAAGACAAATCTGAATGATAAAACAGTTATATTTCCATAGGGTGTATATATTTTTTTCTATGTGTATTTTTCTGGAGAGAAGATTGGTAGTTTTCATCCCCCTCTCAGAGAGTTCTGTGACTCGGAAAATAAGATAGAAAAAAAGAAAGCAACAGAAGTGGGGAGGGCAATCCTCATACACCAGGGCGGAAGGGAGAACTCGCTGCCCGCCTGCAGCTGGAGTCAGATGCTTCAGGCAGATCGCGCACTGTTCCAACCCAGAGTCTTGAGGGGTTTTCAAACATTTTCAGCCTCAGCACTCTTTGTTCAAACAAAATCTTACCAGAAAACCCAACGGGTGAAACAGACAAAAGGAGGAAAGGAAGATGGAGGGGGGGGAGCCTTGACCCTCGAAGACCCCAGAAAGACCCTAGAGGAAGGTACTGTGAAATCTTTAATTCTTCTCAATGGACATTTTGGAAAAATCCCCAGATCTGGGCTAATCGACTCATTTTACAGATGGGGAAACTGAGGCCCACCAGGAAGTGAGCTGCTGGAGCCGTCCAGCTAGTTGTGACATCACTGGGACTAAAAGGTTAAGACTCCCAGGCTCCAAGGGCCAGATCTGTGTTCTTCTCTCTGCCCGGGAAAAATGTGAAAAGTGCACTTTCTAACCCCCAAAACCCAGGGTGCTCAGTCTGTCCCAAAGCCCACACACAGGGCCCTCATCCGGTCCTGTAAACCTCCCCCACCCCACTCCAGCACCGTGGCCTTCCTGGCCTTTCTGGGCAGGACACTGGGGACCTTCTTCATGCAGAAGAGAGCTATGGAGGAGGAGCTGGAAGACGCCACCTCACTCAGCTGGCACCACGCGTGTCCAGGCAACGTGTCATCTATCAGGCCCCAAGGAGGAGCCAGTGTGAACCCGGGGCCCTTGGGAGCAAGATCTGCCCAGGGCGGTCCCAAGACCTCTCACTTTACAAGGATGGAATTTCATGACTTGTGTATTTTAATTAAATTTTTATTTTTATGGAATTTTAGCTAAAGTTCCTTCATGCCTGCAGATCTCTCATTGTTATTAAAAACCATGACAAGAGGAAGGAAAAAAAAAAAAAAACACTGTCAGAGTGGTGAAAATGAAGCCACCTCTTAGAAAAAATCTGACAGTGTTAATACACTTGAAACCCACTCCCAGCCTTCAGATGCTGATTCCGCCCCTGTGACTTCACAGATCAGATTTTAAGTCTGTGGCTTATTGCTTTCTAAGCCTCCTGGGGCTTATAGGATTATTCTGGATTTAATCCTTTAATAATTTTTCCTCCCCCCTGTCTAAGGCCTTGGTTTTCCAGCTGAAATCAGCCTGGGTGAAACAGCTTGCTTCCAGCCCTAATGGATTTCCTTCTCAGCCTGCTGTCCTCAGTCACCATAAGAAAATTAAAGACGGGATCCAAGACTTACAAAGTTTAAGCGCCGCTCTGATGGAGAGGAGGAGGCAGCCATGCCAAGGCCCGTACCTGAAGCCTGGCACACATTATCCTCTTTATTCCTTACGACAAGACTTGGAAAGGAGCGTCATGATCCCCATTTTACAGAAGAAGAAACTGAGACTCAACGACAAAAATAACTTGCTCGGGAGTTCCTGTCATGGCTCCACGCAAACGAATCTGACTAGTACCCACGAGGACGCAGGTTTGATCCCTGGCCTCGCTCAGTGGGTTAAGGATCCAGCATTGCCATGAGCTATGGTGGAGGTCGCAGACGCTGCTCAAATCGTGCATTGCTGTGGCTGTGGCCTAGGCCGGCCGCTGCAACTCCAATTGGACCGGCCTGGGAACTTCCATATGCCGCTGGTGCAGCCCTAAAAAGACAAGAAAAACTAATAAAATAAAATAAAAAAATAACATGCTCAAATTGACACAGGTGGGAAGAAGCAGAACTGGGCTTTGAACTCTCTGCTCCTGGACATGGGAGTCTCTGGGCACTACACAGTTCCAAGCCGATCTGCTGTCCCTTTCAGCCGAGCGCGTGTGTGGCTAGGCAGGGACAACCCTCCCCTCCCTGGAGTGGGGAGTTGGGGGGAGGGAGACCCCTTGCTCAGTCAAGCAGTCCTGGGTTAAAGGATCAGTGATGCCCCAAGCTGATCCCCGCCCCGCCAGCACCCTCTCTGAGATTAGCCGGGGCAGCACAGTTCAAACTGCCCTGACTGAGCACCCACTGTATTACTTTATTTTTTATTTTTTCGCTTTTTAGGGCTTCCCCTGTGGCATATGGAGGCTCCCAGGCTAGGGGTCGAATCAGAGCTGCACAGCCACAGCAATTCAGAATCTGAGCCAAGTCTGAGACCTACACCAGAGCTCACAGCAATGCCATATCCTTAACCCACCAAGCAAGGCCAAGGATCAAAGCAATGTGCTCAGGGATACTAGTCAGGTTTGTTACCACTGAGCCACAAGGGGAACTCCTGAGCACCCACTGTAAACCAGGAAGGACACCAAAGGTGGGAGAACAGAGGAGGAGAAACAAATGCCCCATCTGGGGCAGGAACAAGTCCATGGGAACCAATATAACAGGCCATATGGGAGCCCAGGGGAGCCAATAAGCCTCTGACCTGCTCAAAGTCGGCACATCTGAACTTGGCGTTGAATGGCTGTGTTGAATGTCAACCGGCAAAGTAGGAGCAAGGGGAGTGCTGGGCAGGGGTGAGAGCATCAGCAAAGGTGTGAGCGATGGAAGACACGGTGCCTTGAGGAAACTATAGGAAACCCCGGTCTAAGTGTGGAAGAGGAAAGTGATGAAGTCACAGGATGTGTCCTCAGAGTTTGGGGCAGGAGCTGAGGCCTCACCCGGACGTGTGGCAGAGCTTCAGGTGGCAGGAAAGGCAGCTGGCATCCAGACCATGCTCAAGGGAAGGGACAGGGTCTCCGTGTCCTTTCATCATCCGGGCATTCCCCACCCGCCCCCTCAAAGGGAGAAAATCAACTTGAAACCCTGACTCCCATTCCTCCTCCGGCATCTCTGGCTGGCAGCTGAATCAGTGACCCTCCTGTTTCAGGCTTTCCGGGAGGCCCGCAGAAAGTGGGCGGTGACCCCCACTCATGACGTGGAGAGCCTCCACAAACCAGCCCTCCTGCCCCACAGCACACCCTTCGCACAAGAGCAGCCAGGTCCTTACAGGACCAGCTCTCTCTGCTGCCGTCTTCCCCTCCACCGAGCTCTGTGAGCAGCAGATTGGTTCTGCATCTATGGTTCATTCAATCAACAAATCTTCAGTGGGCAACTTCACTGTGCATTGGGATGTAGAGCTGGAAAAGACTGTCCCAGTCCTCCCAGTAGAAGGAAACTACCAACATGTGATAGCAACCCAGGAGGGTAAGTTCTATCACTGGAGGTGCTTGCATGGGGCCCTGGCAGCATCAGCATCTCTTTATAATCTTCTTAGAAATGCAAATTTGCAGCAGAGCCCCCTCACCTGCCTGACCGCTTTTATCTGTCACAAACATCCTATATTAGTAAATCTACTTCTGGAGTTCCCGTCTTGACTCAGCAAAAACAAACCTGACTAGTATCCATGAGGATGCAGGTTCGATCCCCGGCCTCGCTCAGTGGGTTAAGAATCCGGGGTTGCCCTGAGCTGTGGTGTAAGTCACAGACGCAGCAGGGATCTGGCGTTGCTGTGGCTGCGGCTACAGCTCTGATTCAACCCTTAGCCTGGGAACTTCCATATACCACCGGTGTGGCCCTTAAAAAAAAATAATAGAACGAAATGCAGATTTGCAGGTCTTGTTCCAGACCTGTTGATTCAGAAACTGGGGGTGGACCTGTATTTTAACAAACCCTCCAGGCTAATGTTTGAGAGTCAGTGAGTGAGCTCTAGGAATACAGCGGACAGTGGCACTTAACTCTGAACGGGGTGATGGGGAAGGCTTCCCGGAGGAAGAAACTCTTGCAGTCGATCTTGAAAAACAAGGAGCCTGGAGTTCCCACTGTGGCGCAACAGGATGGGAAATGTCTCTGCAGCACCAGGACGCAGGTGGGAACCCCACCGGGCACAGTGGGTTAAAGGATCCGGTGTTGCTGCAGCTTTAGCATAGGTCTCAACTGCAGCTCCGATTTGATCCCTGGCCTGGTAACTCCATGTGCCACGGGGCAGGTAAAAAAAAAAAAAAAGAGCCACATGAAGGGGCAAAAATCCTCCAGGTGGATGAGGCTGTGTGCCCCAGAGGGTCAGGCAGTGGGGTGGCTGTGATGAAGCTAGAAGGGCTGAGAAAAGAAAGAGAAAGAATAAGATTTCAGAGTTGCTGAGAGAAGGAAGGTGAGAAAGAGAGGACGGGTGTGCAGATGGACCGGGTGCAGAGTAAACAGCCCAGCCCGAGCCATGCAGGACAGATGCCCCCCGGGGGCTTGGAAGCCCACCCTCCCAACTAGCTCCCCCCACCAACTCCTCCTGTTAACCAAAAACGGCATGACCTCATGTGTTATGGCTGTGAAGGCACGGGGGAGGCCAGATCCGGTGTTTGTATTGAAATTAATTGGGGGCTCCGTGGATGATGGAGGCTCTGAGGAATGTGCAGCCCCCCCAAAAAAAATGATCCCTTGAACAATGGTGTCACTTACAGCCACCTCGGCCCCCAGCGGCTCACATCTGCACGTCTACAGCCCCTCTTGATGAAATCATAATCACAGACAGATATGAATATTTACAATCCAAAGCAGATACCCACAGGGGTTTGGGATGGGGAGGGCTCAAGCCAGTACCCCAGAGCTATTTTTAGCCTAGGAAATGGAGCCCTCATTTTACCAGGGTAGCAGCTTGTCAATCAGAAAAATCCCATTGCTCGCCCCCAGCCCTGATTTATGGTGATTCAGAGGGGAGATGCTGCCAGGAACAGGGCTAGGGCCAGGAAAATTTCATCTGTCTGGAATCCGACAGGAAAAAAATGCCTGGAAATTTCAGAGGAAGCTGGGATCTTTGCCGCCACAGCACCTCTGTTTGTGTTCGCTCAGCTGGCTCCTGTTAGCGAGTTAAGGGTCCGCTGAGGAAAAGCGTCAGGCCAGGTTTTTCCATCACTCCAGAACCTTGAGCTTGATCCCCAGGCAGCGGCTGCTCCTGTGACCTCCGACCCCAAACAACAGGAGCCTTCACCGGGTTTCCCCTGGGCCCCCAGCCCTGGGCCGCATCTTAAATCAACATCTTTTGTTTTTTTCTCTTTTCTCTTAAAAAAAAAAAAAGGTAGCTAAGTGGCTATCTTTTTGGTTGTTTAATCAGACTTAGCACACTCAAGAAGCAGAGTTCAATACGATGGCTAATTAATTCAATTTCGTTTTCATTTCCTCCCTGGAGCGGGCCAGCTCTCCCAAAGTGTCTCCTCATGCACCCTCCCTGATCCTGGGGCACCAGGAACCCCTATCTTCCAAGTCTGATATTCCGAGTTCCAGAACGAAGCCAGGGATTAGGGCTCTGCTCAAAATCTTGCTGCGTGGCGAATGCTAGAGGACCAAAGAGGATTGTGCCCGCCCCATTCACGCATTCGCTCATGCACTCAGAGCCGGTTTTGTGCCAGGACCTGTACTGAGGGCGTGCGGCTGGACCCGGGGGCAGGGGTAGGGGGATGCAAAACGGGTAGACCTGCCCTCCAGGAGTTCACAGTGCAGTGAGGGGCACAGCCCTGTAAGTAACCATGTTGCAGAGGAATGAATGGGAGGTAGGCAGAGGAAAAGAGAAGACCCTTGGGCTGGTTCAGGGGACAAGGCATCCAAGGGGAAGGAACCATATGGGCAAAGGCAGAGAAGCAGGAAAGAAGGGAACAGACACACAGCCACATCCTGAGGAGTCTGGTGAGCCTGGAGCGTAGATGGAATTCAGGGGCCAGGCTGGCTCAGGAAGGGGGTTTGCTGTGTTGGGACTTATTCCCAGGGTGCTGGAGAGTTTAGCTGGGGATCTCCGAGGTCAGACGTGCACTTTGACCCTGGTGCTACTGGGGTGCAAAGGGGTGAGGGGTGTGGCTACAGCCAGGGGACCAGTCAAAAGAGGACAGAGCAAAGAAGGCAGGGCAGAGGGACCGGAGGGGAGGGCAGGGTCTAGCAGGCATTTAGAAGCCCAGTTCTCAGAGTTCCTACAATGGCACAATGAGAATGGCGTTGTCTCTGCAGCAGCAGCAAAGACATGAGTTTTAATCCCTGGCCTGGTGCAGTGGGTTAAGGACCCAGCATTGCCACGCTTGTGATGTAGGTTACAGTTCTGGCTTGGGTTCAGCCCTGGCCTGAGAATTCCATATGCTGAGGGGGTGCTAAAAAAGAAAAAATAGAATCCCAATTCTGTTACCCCCCCACAATGACTGGCAGAAGGGAGCTGTTCAACAAATACCAGTGGGCCAGAGGAGACCTAACTTCCTAAGAAATCCAAAGCAAAAAAAAAAAAAAAAAGACAAAAAGAGAAATTCAAAACAAAACCTCATGCCACAATTTGAAAAGGATAGAAAATATCCCGTCCCGCAGCTCCTTCATACAGGTTGGCTGGGGCCGTGGTCAGCAGGGAACCCAGAGGAAGTGAGCCCCAGGGGTGCTGGCCGTGACCTACAGCTGCCCATCTTGGGACTCAGGGTCTCCAGGACATTGGGGGAAACCCTGGAAAATCAGGGAGTTGTTTGCCTGGTGCCCCCAAACTCAGAAATCCAGATAGATAATATTTTAATGCAGTATTTTTAAACAAAGTTCATGCAAAAATTCAGGGTGAACAAAATATAAATTTGGCGATTAAAGACAAGATCCAATCTTGCACACAGTCCGCCGCCTCATCCACTTCACCCTAATCCCAGTCCTGGTTCCAAAAAAAATGTTATTTTAAAAAGCAGTCAGGAGTTTCCGCCATGGGATGGCGGGTTAAGAATTCAACTGCAGTGGCTTGGGTCACTGCTGCGGAGGCTTGGGTTCTATCCCCTGCCTAGCGCAGTGGGTTAAGGATCTGGTGTTGCCTCAGCTTCGGCTCAGATTCAGTCCCTGGCCTGGGAACTTCCACATGCCACGGGTACGGCCATAAAACGAAAAAAAAAAGCAGGCAGCCAGCCTGTGGGCTGTAGTTTACTGACTTAAAATAATAATAATAATAATAATAATAATAATAATAATAATAATAACAATAATAATAATAATATATTATATATTTATATAAATTATACAGTTATAGTATTAAATTGTGTTTCTCTTGATTACTGAGTTCTTTGGTGCCTTGTTATATTTTGGGCCAGTAGCAAGTGTCCACCCGCCCCACCCTAAACCTGGGCCTGTCACAGCGATGGTCCTGGAGTACACACCCTAAGGAGAACGTCAGGCCTGCAGAGAACAACACGCCCATATGAATTCGGCTTGAGATGGCTCTCATGCCGTGTGCACTGAGGGCTCTGTGCTGGTCAGCGACTCAGAACCAAAGGGGTTCCACAGATCCTGGCGTCCCGTCTCCTGGAAAATCTGATGCTACCGTGTACCCAGGAACAGTATGGCAAGCTCTCTCAGTTGCCTCATCTGTAAAACAGAGACAGGAATACTTATCTGATGCTTTTCATTTCCAAGAAATCCAGCTCAGTCCTAACCCAGGACCTTCTGTACAGCTGATCCACCCACGGGCTGATCCAACCACCCAGCGCCGTCCGAGGGGAGACAGTGATAAACAGCATTGAGAAATGTATTCCCTACGTCCTGATCCCCAACCCACCCCCAATGCAGCTTATACCTGCAGATTAGAAAGAGCTGGACCCCAAAACAGACCAAAATCATTCCTTTGTTCAGTCATTCATTTCTTCGTTCAATAACAGGCTTCCCCTGAAAACCTATATACGCCAAATGGTGCTGGGCATTGGTTGAATCAGACATAATCCTTGGCCTCAAGATCCTTACAACCTAGTAGAGTCAGGCAGACGTAGAGAGATAACCTCAAAATAAAGTGATGTGCGCTCTTCAAAGACAAAAGAAGGTGAGCATTTAGAGAGGATGACTATTTAGTTGACAGAGGGGGGCGGGGCGGTTTGAACTCCATCCAAGTAGAACCGTGCCAGACAGAGGGCCTAGCATTTCTGACAAGGACGCTGTCTTGGTTTACGCAGCCTGCTGTGACAAAAATACAACAGGTGGGTGGTTTTATAAACAGAAATGTATTTCTCCCAGTTCTGGAGGCAAGTCCAACACCAAGGTGCCGGCAGATTTGGTCTCTGGTGAGGACCCACGTCCTGGTTCATCAGTGGCTCTTTTCACCAGGACTTTCCATGGCAAAAGGGGCGGGGGAGCTTTCTGAGGTCTCGTTTTATTCTTTCTCTGCCATCAAGGAATCTGAGATCATTGACTTCGTCCTGGGGAAATCCCTCAAGGACGAGGTTTTGAAGATCCTGCCTGTGCAGAAGCAGACTCGTGCTGGTCAGCGGACCAGGTTCAAGGCATTTGTTCCCATCGGAGATTACAACGGGCACATCGGTTTGGGCGTCAAGTGCTCTAAAGAGGTAGCCACTGCCATCCATGAGGCCATCATTCTAGCCAAACTCTGCATCGTCCCCGTGCAGCGAGGATACTGGGGGAACAAGTTCAGCAAGCCCCACACCATCCTTTGCCAGGTGACTGGCCACGTGGCTCCGTGCTGGTGCGCCTCATCCCTCCCCCCAGGGGCACTGGCATTGTCTCTGCCCCTGTGCCCAAGAAGCTACTGACGATGGCAGGAACTAACGACAGCTATACCTCTGCCAGGGGCTGCACTGCCACCCTGGGCAACTTCGCCAAGGCCATCTTTGATGCCATTTCCAAGACGTACAGCTGTCTTACTCCTGATCCCTGGAAAGAGACAGTGTTCACCAAGTCTCCCTGTCAGGAATCACTGACCATCTTGTGAAGACACACGGCAGAGTTTCTGTGCAGAGGACCCAGGCTCCAGCTGTGGCCACTACATAGTTTTATATGAGAAAAATAAAACGAACAGTGCTGGTTAAAAAAAAGACGAAGAGAAAGAAGGTGATGAATTCTGCTTACTCCCATGACACACATCCTGGCTCCCTCCACCCACACATAGAAGCCCCCACCACCACCCTTTTATTTTCGGCCACAGTCACAAGCAACACAGAAGCCACGTCTGCAACCTACACCACACCTCATGGCAGCACCCGATCCTTCACCCACTGAGCGAGGCCAGGGATCGAACTTGCATCCTCATGGATACCAGTTGGGTTCGTGACCACTGAGCCACAACAGGAACTCCAAGTTGCCCCCTTAATGCAGTGATGTCTCGGGGCTCAGGGGAGCTCCGTGCCCAGGTTTTTGCTGCCTACTGACGTGGCGCTGGCCTTCTGCAGGCCTCTTCCTTCCAAAAAGCACGAGGCCTTGGGAGCTGTGGGTGGAAGCCTGAGGGTATGCTCTGGACCTCTGGCCTCAAGCCCACCCAACCGGGGTGGGGCTCTCTGTCCTCAGCCTCCCCCTCCTTCTCCTCGTGTCTCTGCCCAGCTCCCAACCCGAACAGACAGCCTGCGGAGAGCTCTCCCAGAAGTCACTGGCTACCCTTTCCAAAGCAGCAAGAGTTCCAAAACCAAACTCCACATGCCTGACCTCCCACATCCTCCCACAGCCCCATCCCCTCCACCTCTTGGAGCAGAGACTTAGAATCCAGAAGCGAGGAAATGACATCAGCGGACCTTGGCCAGGCCTGAACCAAAAGGGAAGCGGGTCTGTGGAGGGGGCCTAAGAGCAGCGGTGGCCACACAGGTGCTTCTTTCCCCTCCAGGCCTTTGGGCCTCCAAAGCCTTCGCCGCACAGGAAGCGACCTTCTTCCTTAAAAATGGAAGCGGGAGTTCCCATTGTGGCTCAGCTGTAATGAACCCGACTAGTATCCATGAGGATGTGGGTTCAATCCCTGGCCTCACTCAGTGGGTTAAGGACCCAGCATTTCCGTGAGCTGTGGTGTAGGTCGCAGAGGCAGCTCGGATCCTGAGTTGCTGCAGCTGTGGCGTAGGCTGGCAACCATAGCTCTGATTCGACCCCTGGCCTGGGAACCTCCATCTGGGAACATTTTATTTATTTATTTGTTTGTTTGTTTGTTTGTTTGTTTGTTTTAGGGCCACACCCGTGGCATATGGAGGTTCCCAGGCTAGGGGTCGAATCAGAGCTGCAGCTGCCAGCCTACACCACAGCTACAGGAATGCAGGATCCAAGCCGTGTCTGCTACCTACACTGCAGCTCAGGGCAATGCCAGATCCTTAACCCACTGAGCAAAGACAGGGACCAAACCGGAATCCTCATGGATACTGGTCGGGTTTGTTATCCCTGAGTCACAATAAGAACTCCAACGTCCAGGAACATTTTAACTGAAATTTTAACTGTTTCAGCTGACCGGGAAGGCAAGCAAAATCAAGACCAACTGTGATGCTGCAATAGAGACACACACAGGAAAAGACAGAAGAGACAGAGAGAGAGAGAGAGGAGTTCCCATTGTGGCACAGCGGAAACAAATCCGACTAGGAACCATGAGGTTGTGGATTCGATCCCTGGCCTCAGTCAGTGGGTTAAGGATCCAGCATTGCCACAAGCTGTGGTATAGGTCGCAGACACGGCTCAGATCCCGCATTGCTGTGGCTGTGGTGTAGGCTGGCAGCTGTAGCTCCGATTTCACCTCTAGCCTGGGAATCTCCATATGCCTCAGGTGCAGCCCTAAAAAGCAAAAAAAAAAAAAAAAAAAAAAGAGAGAGAGAGAGAGAGAGAGAGAAAGACAAAGGCTGAGGATCAATGAAACAATGAACCAGGGAAACCCAGGACAAATCTACTCCCAGCTCAGAGACGGTGTCCCCGCCTCTCAGGAGACCCCGGGCTACCACCCTGCCTCACTTCTCCCCAGATCTCCCCCAAACACACTCAGGCACATCCGTCTCACTGCCCCTCTGCTGCCCCCCGGCCCTAGACCAGGGCAATGATCCCTGTTTCTTATTCACATCAGACCTGCAGTCAGCAGATTTTTGTGAATCCAAAAGATGCTGTGAGACTGTCCTTTTGGGATGGTGATTCACTCCCCACAGGCTCACGGCAGGGTGCAAAACAGCCGGAGAAGCCTCGAGAAACAAACATGGTGACAATCATGTACTGGAATAGTTGGTCAGGAGAAGCTTTGTTCTCACATGAAATCAACCCAGACTGGAGTTCCCACTGTGGCACAGTGGGTTAAGGACCTGGCATTGCTGCAGCTGGGGTGTAGGTCACAGCTGCAACTCAGATCCACCCTCTGGCCTGGGAACTTTCACATGCCATGGGTATGGCCAAAAAAGAAAAAAAAATCAACCCATGTCAATTATGAAGAAGAAAGCGACACTTGAACAAATTTTTAAATAAAACACCATCTTCCAAATCACGTGGGCTAAATGCATTGTGAATCCAGATTAGATCCTGGAACAGAAAAAGGACATTGATGGGAAAACCGGCAAAATACAAATAAAGCCAGGAGTTTAAATTACTAGTAAGGTACCGAAGTTCATCTCTCAGTTTTAATGAAAGTGCCTTAGTTATATAAGATGTTAGCCTGAGGAGTTCCCCACATGGCTCAGTGGTTAACGAACCCAACAAGTAACCATGAGGTTGTGGGTTCCATCCCTGGCCTCGCTCAGTGGGTTAAGGATCCAGTGTTGCTGTGGGCTGTGGTGTAATCGCAGATGTGGCTCGGATTCCGTGTTACTATGGCTGTGGTGTAGGCCGGCGGCTACAGCTCCGATTAAACCCCTAGCCTGGGAAACTCCAAATGCCACGGGTGTGGCCCTAAAAAAGACAAAAAAAAAAAAGGATGTTAACATGAGGGGAAAATGGGCTAAAGGCTGTACGGGAACTTTGTACTATCATTGCTAATTTCCCATAAATCTGAAACTAGTCCCAAGTTTGAAGTTCATTTTTTAAAAATCATATGGCAGTTTCTAACTAACTTCCTGCCCCCTCTTATCCTCACCTCCCCCCACCCCGCAGCACAAGTTCGGTATCCATCCACTCCATCAGAGTTCCTTGGGTGGCAATCACTGAGAGTCCCATGAGGACGAGCTGGGGCCAGAGGCCGGATGTGTGGTCACGGGCGGGTCTGAGCCAGCCTGAACACAAGGGAATCAGTCTGCCGAACCACAGACATACCAAAGCTCTGGAATTCCAGGTCATTCCAGATCTACAGGCCATTTTTTTCACTCAATAAGCATTTCTCCCAGCAAAACTCATCGTGCTAGGCTGCCCCGAAAACAGGGATGTGGGGGAGAGAGCGTTGTAGATACAACACAAATTAAGACCCAGAGAAACTGTCTCCCACCTTAAGGAAGCAATGAGGAGGGAACAGCTGTGCTCCTCATATGGTGACAATATCTGGCAGTGAGACTGGAGGACAGGGATGTACATGCACAAAGCCTGCCTGGGTGATCAAGGAAGACCTCACAGAGGAGGCGGCACAAGCTCGGGCAACTCTAGCTCAGTTGCTGCTCCTCGTGACCCAAAGATAGTCACGCAGAAGCCTCGGGCTCAGGTGGCGGGAAGGAGGAGCTGAGGAAAAGGAGGGCTCTGCTCTCTGCAAATATCAAGTGCTGCAGGCATCATAAAATCATCATCATCATCACCATCACCATCACCCTGGGACTCTGATGGCCCAGTGGGGGGCCCAGGGCCCTCAAGGGAGCCCCTGGTAAGGGGAGAAGGGGAGTGGGGAGGATTTTACCCTGGGCAGCCTGGGGTTGCTTCCATACCTGCAGTTGGGGGCAGGCGGTAGGGGGGGCACTTCCAGGGCGTGTTGACACAGCTGGGGAAGAAAGGCTTGTCTGCCTCATTAATCACTTCTGCACAGGAGCTCCGACGGAGGGGCACCCCAGGGGCGGGGGCTGGGTCTCACCGGGCTTCTGAAGGTGGAGGGGGGGATGCCTGGCCTCCAGCTGGGAGCCAGGAGGAGGTCTGCAGAGGCCAGAATGGCCTGGATCAAGGCTGCCAGGCCCCAGGGAGCCCCCAGGCCAGGGGATTTCCCAGCCAGGATGTTTGTCCGAAGAGTAGAAGCCTTCCCACCCAGAGGTTAGAACTGCTTCCAGCCCGAGGCTGGTAATCCCCTAACAGTGAGTCCCAGAGGCATTTTTTTTTCCTTTCTCATTTGGCCACACCAGTGTCAGCTGCTAGCCATGCAGTTCCTGACCCTCCCTAAATCCTAACGTGTGTGTGTGTGTGTGTGTGTGTGTGTGTGAGGATAATCTGAAAGCATCAAAGATCACTCACCTTTGCTGAGAACAGAGAGAAGGTCCATTCGAACAAGAAGACTGTTTTAAACTCGACAAGGGAGAGGACAGAGAAGCAGTGGAATTGTTTCTTCATCCACTGTTCATTATTCATCCCACGAACACCTAGCAAACACCTACTATGTGCCTGGCACCCTTCTAGGAGCCCGGGAGACAGCCAAGAGATGCAGCTTACCTTTATCTTGCTTTTCTGAAGCTTACCTTCCAGACAGTAGGGCGGAGAATAGGAAAACTGGGCCCTGAGCCCGGACACAGTTTCCAGAACTACCTTCCCTAGGCATCCCCCTCCCCACTCCCTCACAGAGGCCCCTCCGCAGTCTGAACCTGGAGGCCTGAGGCTGCACTGGCAGCTGGAGGACACGAAGAAGACCTGTGTCATCTGCTCCGAAGGCAGAAAGAATGAGGAGTGGGCACCGCCCCTCCAGGTTAATCTTGAACCCTCTGGACCAGCAGGTAGCCAAGAGGTCCAAGTCTCTGCCCTCTCTCCACACCTCAGGGAGCAAAGGCTGTGCGTGCTCCGAGAGTGTGTGTGTGTGTGTGTGTGTCTCACTCCTCCCTCTTGCTTTCTTTCTCTTTCTTCCCTCTCCTCCCCCATCCCCTGTTCTCCTTCCCCCTCCCCCCTCCCATTCTTCCTGTCTCGCTTTTTCCTGCCCAGGAATCAGACCCCAGACAGTACCTAGGAAGTCTGCGGCCTTGCCTAATAGAACCATAATAGTCCTCGGGGAGGCGCGATAATGACATCCTCCTTAAATAAAAGGACTTAATGGAGATTTCCTAAATTTGAAAACCACATTTCCACTTGCAACCTATTCAGCCAGTGCCTGCTCTGGAAAGGAACATGCGGGAAGCTGCAGTGGGGAGGGGGCCAAGAGGGAGGAGGGAAGGAGTCGGCGCTCAGAACCTCTGCTCAGGGACCTTCCTCTGTGGCAGCACAAAGCACTGGGTCTGAGGACACAAATCCTAAAGGTGGACCCTCTCCATCCACCCTACCGGACCAGCATGGAAAGAGCAGAAACTCAGAATCTGGAAATCCCGCGAGACCTTGGGTGAGTTACTTCACCTCTCTGGAGCCTTGGCTTCCTCATCATCTCCCAACCTCACAGCTAACAGTGGGGCCATTGGCACTTACCTGGTTCCTAGCTCAGAGCAGTCTCCAAGTCCACTGCAGTCCAAGCCTTAATAAATACAGCTATTGTATTATATTTATAAATATAATAAAATTCATTGAGTTTAAAAAAAAAAAAAAACACAAAACACGAATTCCTGTTGTGGCTCAGTAGTAACAAACCTGACTAGTAACCATGAGGACGCCGGCTCCATCCCTGGCCTTGCTCAGTGGGTTAAGGATCCAGCGTTGCCAATGAGTTGTGGGGTAGGTCAAAGACCAGGCTCAGATCCCAAATTGCTGTGGCTGTGGCACTGGCTGGCAGCTGCAGCTCCAATTCAAACCCTAGCCTGGGAAATTCCATATGCCACAACCATAAAAAAAAAAAAAAAAATACGGTTAGACTGGGGTCCTTCTACTCCTGTGAAAGAGCAGGCAAACCAGAGCTGGGCCACCTATTCACTTCGGATTTAAGAAAATACCAGACTATTACAGGGGGAGGAGAGGAGAAATGGTTTTCTTATTGCCTCTGTCACCTAGTTACTAATTAGTGATAAGCGAGGTGAGAGATGTATAATTAAGATCTTGGGGCCTCTGGGATCTCTCCGTTTACTTTAGATGATTATATAAATCTTTGGGGTCTCCCTTTGATGCCTCTGAAAATGGAGATGCTAAGACTGAACCAAGGGCTCTCAAGCGCTTATAATTCCACCCCAGCCACCTGCGTGGGAAAAAGCAGGACAAAGGAGTCTTAGATCGATTGTGAACCCATTTCCACCACCGACTTGCTCTGTGATCTTGGGGATAGCTCTTCCCCTCTCTGGGCCTCAGCTTTCCCGTGTGTCCAGTCACGGGACTAGGTAATTTCTAAGAGCATTCTCATTCTAAAAATAATTTTTAATTGGAGGTAAATTTCTTGTGACTTGAGCATCTCTGCAGAGCATGGGATTTGGTGCGTTTGCCAACACTGCCACCTCGTGACAGAAACACACAACTCCTGGCTGAGGCCTCTCTTTGGCGGCCTTGTGGTCAACCAGGCTCGCACCCCAGCCCACCCAACTCCCAAACAGAGATACATTCTTATCAACAGCAGCTGTTTCCAAAAATCCTTCTCTTACAGTTTGTGACATAGGACACTCATTGTAAGTATAATCCTGTCTTGGAAAAGGAAACTACCATTTCCAAACTCCTACTATTGTGCTGGTTACTGTGGTAAGTCCTAAGGTATACACGTCTCCGAGTTCCCACTGTGGAGCAACCGGATAGCTGCAGTGCCAAGATGCAGGTTCAATCCCCTGACCTGGCACAGTGGGTTGAAGGATCCAGCATTTGCCCCAGCTGTGGTGTCAGTTGCAACAGTGACTCAGTTCTGTATCTGATCTCTGACCCAGGAATTCCATATGCGGAGGGGTGGGGGAAAAAAATCATCTTATTTGATCTGAAAGTAATGTTGTAAGAAAGATGTAATTGGCCTTCATTTTACATATGAGGATTCTGGGTCTCAGAGAAGTAAAGTGACGAGCCCAAACTCACAGTTACCCTGAAACTCAAAGATCACCAAACCCCAAAACTCAAGCAGTGAGTAGTTAATTTTGCTCAAATATTTCAGACTCCATATTCATAGGCCTCTAGAGTTTCGTGGGTGGGGTGTGTCACTGAGTTGGAAGAGAGGGTGAGTGAGGTCTCTAAGGAACAGTCCTGCTTTGAATGGGAATAGATGAAACCTCACCTAAGGACTCAGCAGAGAAATGGGGCACAACAGAAGCTTCCAGAATATTCCCCTGCAGCAACACCCAATCCTTTTAACACACTGTGCCAGGCTGGGGATTGAACCTGTGTCCTGGCACTTCAGAGAAGCAATGGAATTGTGCCACAGCAGGAACTCCCAAATGTCCTTTATCTAAGACATTGTCACTGTTGAGTGTGATATGATGATATGATGGTGATTTTCCTTCCCAGCGGCCCTCATTCCATGAGCAGCAGCTGCAAACACAAGCCCACCAGCCCACCATCATGTCCCTTATCCCCTGTCCTGGTTGATCACAGGGAGCTGGAAGACTTGTTGATGCCGTCTGCACGCCAGGAGCACCCTTGACCTTATCATGAAACAGTTTCTTGGGGACAGCTTATAAACACCAGAGAGGAGAAGCCTCATTAATTGGCAGGGTGGTGGCCGCAGGTCCGGCCCAGAGTGAGGCATCTGGCTCTACACACCCAGGTCACAGCAGCTGGTATAACTGAGGGAGCAGGGGAGTTCCTGTTATAGCGCAGCAGTACCTAGTATCCACGAGGATGACTGACCTGACTAGTATCCATGAGGATGCTGGTTTGATCTCTGGACCTGCTCAGTGGGTTAAATATCTGGCATTGCCGCAAGCTGCGGCAAAGTTTGCAGATTCGGCTCGGATCCACATGGCTGTGGCTGTGGTGTAGGCTGGTAGCTGCAGCTCTGATTCGACCCTTAGCCTGGAAACTTCCATATGCCGCGAGTGCAGCCCTAAAAAGACAAGAACAACAGCAAAAACTGAGGGAGCAGAGACACCCTCCCAGCCATCTCCTTACCCTGTGGGCCAGAGAGGTGCCATCTCTCATGGTGGCCCCCCAGCCCTGGCAGAGCCTCGGACCAGGCCCACCTGCGGAGCACCTACCATCTAGCAGGGAGCACTGGACAGGCAAGCAGCACACCACGGGCTTCTCTGCGCCATCTAAGGAGCTGCAGGGCCGAGCAAAGCTACAGAAGCCGCAGGTTTCGCTGCCGAGTTGAGACAGAGGCAACTCTGGCCTCAAGAGGGTTAAAAACCCATTCTCTGTCCATGGCTCTGTTCCAAAGGGTCTCCGTTAACACTCGAGGTCTCCTGATATCTCACTCGCTTTAATAGATTTTTCCCATTGACGTCTCAGTTTATTGACTATCATTTCCTTTTCTGCAGGGGAGCTATTTTCTGGGTCACTGATCCAACCAACTTAAAAGGGCTTGCATTGATTAGGTTTTATTGGTGGTGACTTGCGCGGAGACTGAGCCCACTTGCTCCTACCTGCTAAGGGCGCCTTTGTTTCCCCCACCCCACCCCCAACAGTTCTGTTGACTTACGGGGGGCACAGAGTTGGAGCGCTTGGCTGGCGGGCTTTATGGTGTGATGGAGAACTTCTGGCTGCTCTGCCTCAAGCTCCCAGCGGCACTGGGGTGAAGGCCATTAAACACGCGTGTGCGCGCGCGCACACACACACACGGGAATTAATGTTAGCCAAGCTTGAGTAAAGATAAACACACTCCTTCATTTCGTGAGCATTTACTCAGACCCTCCTATGTGGGATCATCATAAAGATCGCTGCCTTAGGAACATTTACAGGTTGCCAAACACTTCTGCATGTATTCTCTCCCTTGATGCTCACATCTCTGAGGAATCAGTAGAATGCTTGAAGTAACCCTACTACAAGGTGGAACAGCTCGATCCTAAAAGAGCCTGCCCTAGGAGTTCCCTTGTGGTGCCATGGGTTAAGGATCAGACATTGTCACCGCTGTGGCATGGGTTTGATCCCTGGCCTGGGAACTTCTCATGCCATAGGTATGGCCAAATAAATAAAAAAAATGAACCTGCCCTAGTAGTTCCCGCTGTGGCTCAGTGGGCTAAGAACCCAACTAGTATCCATGAGGATGCAGGCTGGCCTCACTCAGAGGGTTAAGGACCCAGCTTGTTGCCACAAGCTGCAGCATAGGCCACAGATGTGGCTCAGATCCAGCATTGCTGTGGCTGTGGCATAAGCCTGAACCTGCAGCTACAATTTGACCCCAAGCCCGGGAACTTCTGTATGTTGCAGGTACAGCCCCCCAAAAAAGGGGGGGCTGCCATTGTGGCTCAGCAGTAATGAACCCAACTGGGATACATGAGGATGCGGATTTGATCCCTGGCCTCTTTCAGTGGGTTAATGATTTGGCATTGTCCTGAGCTGCGGTGTAGATCTGACACAGCTCGGATCCAGTGTTGCTGTGGCTATGGCGTAGGCCAGCGGCTATAGCTCCGATTCAACCCCTAGCCTGGGAATTTCCATACTTCTATATGCTGAGGGTGCGGCCCTAAAAAGCCAAAAAAAAAAAACCCTAAAGCCCACAATTAGCTAGTGGCAAAAATTGAAATCCTCAGTTGTCTGACTCCAGAGTCTACACCCTCCTATGCTGAGAGCCCAAGGGGATACCAAGAGGGATAAGGCAAAATTAATATTTAATGAAAGTATATGATTATTTATGTCTGTGCAGCGCGTGTACTGTTAAACGACACGGGGGGGAGTTGGGCAGCAGAACTGGAAAGGCGCCTGTGGTTCCACACCCTCAGCTTCCAGGTGAGAAAAAACTGTGTCCCAAGGATGCAAAAAAAATCACGTGCCCAATTCAGACAAAGAGTTCTTTCATTCTCTCATTCATTCGTTTTCCATGCCAGGTGCACATATGTGTTCTCCCTTGAGCTTACGTGGCAAGCAAGCACTTGAGCACAGAGGAGGAGCTGGTGCCAGTGCGGACACTCATCCGTGGAGAGATAGCATCTGTCCAGGCAGCCTTTGATCCTTTTCTATCCTGGATCACTGATCTAACCCTTTTCCCCACAAGCCTTCCCGCCGCAGCCTGTGACCTCGTGCAGAGCAGCCCAGTTCCGGCCAGGGCCCCAAAGCACCAGGTCCTCGGACTTGGTCTTGGTCCCACCTTGCACCCTTTTCCTTGTGCTGTTTTAGACTCAGACCCTGTCTGAAAGGATGGCCACTGCTACCCAGAACCCTACTGAAAGCCAAGCTCCAAGGTGTGCAAAACAAGAATTGACTGACACAACTTTTTTTTTTAAGCTTTTTTTTTTTTTGTCTTTTTGCTTTTTCTAGGGCTGCACCTGCAGCATATGGAGGTTCCCAGGCTAGGAGTCTAACAGGAGCTGTAGCCGCCGGCCTTCGCCACAGCCACAGCAACGCAGGATCCGAGCCGCGTCTGCCACCTACACTACAGCTCACAGCAACGCCGGATCCTTAACCCACTGAGCAAAACCAGGGATTGAACCCACAACCTCATGGTTCCTAGTCAGATTCGTTAACCACCGAGCCACGACGGGAACTCCAACTGACACAATTTAATGCAGAGAGTTAGGAGCCTGGAGTGTGTGTGATTGCCCAGGTGATTTTTTTTTTTTTTTTTTCTGTACTGGTGGCCTGTGGGATCAAAGGATCAAACCCGAGCCACAGCAGTGATGATGCCAGATCCTTAACCCACTGAGCCACCAGGGGAACTCCCTGGATGAATGTTCTTTAGCACAGGAGGGGTGGCCTGGGGAGGGGCGGTGTACATGTCTGCATGTTTGCATTTGAGGCCGGGGGACTTCATCCCATCCTCCCCCGCTGCTTGTATGCTCATTCATCCATTCAGGAATTTTCTATTTGCCGAGCCTCTCCTCTGTGGCAAGCAGTGCCCTGAGATCTGGTGATTCAGAGATGAACAAACCGGTCTCTACCCAGGAGAAACTTGTGGCCGAATGTGGGAGAAAAACCATGGGCAAAGAATCACATCTGTGTGTGGTAAGCACCATAGTCGAGATATTTGCAAGGCGGAGGAAATGGAAGTGTATCCCATAAAATACCACTTCTGAGCTGAGCTAAAGACAAATAAGGGTTCAAAAAGTGGGCCGAGGAGTTCCCATCATGGCACAGTGGTTATTGAATCTGACTAGGAACCATGAGGTTGCGGGTTCGATACCTGGCCTCGCTCAGTGGGTTAAGGATCCGGCGTTGCCGTGAGCTGTGGTGTAAGTTGCAGACGCGGCTCAGATCCCACGTTGCTGTGGCTGTGGTGTAGGCCGGCAGCTGTAGGTCTGATTCAACCCCTAGCCTGGGAACCTCCGTATCCCGTGGGTGTGGCCCTAAAAAGCAAACAAAATAAAAAGTGGGCTGAGAGGGAAGGAGAGTGTTCCAGGCAGTAGCAAGAAACATGCAGGGGCATGGTGTGCTCTTGGAACTAGAACAGTCAAGTTCAAGAGAGAGAGAGAGAGAGAGAGAGAGAGAGGTAAGCAGGGGTGGATCCCAGTGGCTGGATCTCAGTGGGTGAGGTCGGCTGCTAAAGGCTGGGACCAGGGGACCTTGGTCTGGAGGAGTACAGAGGAGGGGGATATTGGTGGAAAGACAGGAATGTTCTTTCTCAAATCTGGTCAGCGAGATAGGCTCTTTTTCACAGGAAGTCCTCAAAGACAGACCCGTATCTTTGAGGGCCTACGTGCAAGATTCTATCCAATGGAGAGATATGCTCTCCCATCTCCAGCTGGAATCACCGCTTTTCACTTCTCCATCCTTCCCTCTCTCCTTCAGGACTCTGTGTTTTGCTCCCTGTGCACAGAAAATTAAACCATCTGATTTAAATAAATTAAATCACTTTCTTCTTCTAGGCAGGAAGCTTGGCACATTTCAGAGAGAATTCCAGCAAACCCTCCAGAGACAAATAGAGGACCTGACATCAACCCAAATGAGCAATGGCTAAAAGGGTCAGCCAGTGACCAGAAGTCATTTTCTCTGCATAAATCTGCACCGTGACACAATCTGTGCATTACAAAAACACATAAGGGCTGATCACTGGAGGAACCGCAGCAGGTGTGTGTGCCAGGCACTCGGACCAGGGAGGTGAGTTCCGAAACCTCCTTGTGTGGCCCACACCACACACATGTGTACACACACCTCTATTAGACCCCACATCCAAATTCCAAAGGGAGAGGAAAGCTTTTGGCCCCATTTTAAGGTGGTGCTCACACACACACACACACACATTCTCACACTCACAAGTACAATCATACCTTCCCACACTTGCACACACACTACACCCTCTGGCGCATATTTTCACACATTTTCTGTGGTCCAGGGAATCAAGGCTAGTACCTCATATGTTAAGGTGAAAGGTGTGTGTGAGCTATTGAACTTCCAGTCTCATCAGTAGTGTTTGTCTGCTGCCCAGCAGAGCAATAAGGCTTGGATGATGTCAGCCATGCCTTCCTGCTCCCGCTACTAAACTCACCAGAAGTTCACTGTTTTTCCCAAGATGCTTATAGAACTATTTTCTGTAGAGTGTATTGGAGTAGAACATCTGCCCAGAAATGTGCCCAGGTCATAAGTGTAGGTTCGATGCATTTTCACAAAGATCCATTCTCAGATCAAGAAGCAGAACGTTTCCTGATCCCCAGAGGGCCCCATGTGCCTCCTTCCCAGAGTAACCACTCTCCTGGTTTCTAACAGCACAGAGAATTTTTGCCTGGTTTTAACTTTATGTAGATGGAATCGGGAATTCATTTTGATGCACCATAATGGCATTCACATCAAGAAATTCAGCTCACTGATGCCATGGGACAAAAGAAAACCAGGAGGAGTTCCCGTTGTGGCTCAGGGGGTTAAGAACCTGACATAGTGTTCATGAGGATGTGGATTCCATTTCTGGCCTCAGTGGGTTAAGGATCCAGCATTGCAGCAAGCTGCAGTGTAGGTCGCAGATGTGGCTCGAATCCAGCGTTTCTGCGGCTGTGGCAGAGGCCTGCAGTTGCAGCTTCAGTTCAACCCCTAGCCCAGGAACTTCCATATGCTGCAGACGAGATTATTTAAAAAACAACAAGAAGAAAAAAAACTAGCAAACTTAGGAAACATAGGAAAAAAGACATAGGAAACTTTAAAAACAGAAGAGGAGGAAACATTAAAAAAAAATCCTTAACCCACTGAGCGAGGCCAGGGATGGAACCTGCATCCCCATAGACACTACGTTGGGTTCTTAACCTGCTGAACTGCAATGGGAACTCCTTACCTAAAAAGTTTGCTGAGCCCTGCTCCACACTCTCCCCATGGGCACTCTTTTAATCATCCATGCAACAGATAAGGAGGCTGAGATCTAAAGAGGTTAAAAACCTGCCAGGGGGACTCAGCTGGGAGTGGAGGTCTGGCTTAGTGCTGATGGGCTAGGCCCAGTCAACCCACTCCGGGGAGCCGCCCACCCTGTGTGAGGCCCTTTAAAGCAGCGGGCATGATGGTGTCACTTGGCAAGCTGCTGAGAGGGACAGAAACATGAGACAGGTGTTTCACCACCCTTCAGATCAAAATGCCCTGACACCCAGATACAGCACATCCAGCCTAAAGACCTCCTGGTTAATTAAACTGATGATTTCCTATAAACTTCTCCGAGGCAGAGGGTTTAAGTTACCCATACTCTCCATTCATGGCCCGTTACTACATTTAGTCTTTGCAGACCCTATTTTTAGTCTTATTCATTCATTCTTTTTTATGCCCATAGCCTATGCCCAAATGATAGTGGCATTTTGAATGCTTTTGTTTGCTGAATGATTGCAGGATGGACAGTTATTTCACATGTACATGCAGCTTTCTTTTACATAAACAGCATTGCAGCATATCTCCATGTTTCGTACTTTTTTCCCTGGTCGACATTTTTTTGCTGTGTACTGTTGTATTGAGGGATAACATGCGTATAGCAAAGTATGTAATGGGTGCTGGTCTTGAGTATAAAACTCACTTTTTTTTATCTATGTACTCACCACCTAGATCAAAATATAACACCTTTCCAGCACCTGGAAACCTTCCCCTGTGCCCCTCCCCAGCTGATAAACTCCTCCCTTCTCCCTTCCACTGACAGAGGTAACTACTTTGGCAGCTTCTGTCACCACCCATTAGTTCAGCATGTTCTTGAACTTCCTCTAAATGGAATCATACAGTAGGGGCTCTTTCATGTCTTGCTTCTCTTGCTGAACTTGTTTGGGAGGGTCCTCCGTGTGCTGTGGGTAACAGCTGTTTGCTCTTTTTACTGCTGTGCTGTAGCACTAAGTTTTTAAGATCTAGCCACGTGGTTCTGTGTGCATACAGTCTGTTGCTTCTCGCTGCTGCTCCCTGGCACGTCCGCCCTGTTTTACATTTCCACTCTCCCAGTGAGAGACACAGGGTACCTCATCCATGTTCCCTTATGAAACTTTGTGACCTGCAGTGAATACCTAGGAGCGGAATTGCTGGCACAGGGTCTGGGCAGGCTGCAGCTGACAAGTTCTACCCAGGCAGGAGCCAGGAAAAGGAAGAGCAGGCTCTGGTGATCCTCCCCTGACCCCATTCTCCCCTCCCCCCTTCCCCTCCAGGAAGACCTTTCAGCCCCTCCCCCGTGTCTTCTTGCAGGACCCAGCTAAGCATCTCACTTCCTGAATATCACCGCCTCCTCTGGCGGCCCGCACCATCCTGCTGCATTATAACAAGACGATAATCAATGAACTGCTAACTCTATTGCAATAAAGGAGTGAGCCCAACCTTATATAATTCTTTTTAATTGTTTTCTCACATTACAAGGTTTTTTTTTTTTTTTTGCTAAACTTATTCTGCCATAAGTTATGTCGTTTAATTTCTCAAAGTGCTAATAATTTAATTGCTTCCTTCCTGCGCACAAAGTGCCTATACTGTCCTCCCTCCTCGGCGCGGAGATTATAAAACGGAGTTGGCAGGAATACCTAAGAGGGGAGTCTTTTTGGCGGCAGGATTTGATGGGAAGCAGCTTTCTCAGAAGTCAGTGTGTGGGGCTGGGAACCTGGCTGTGGACTTCAAAGGGGCACGGGCCCAGCCAAGCCTGCCCGCAAGCTAGCTCCGGGAGTTTATGAATTAAAAGTTGGAATTATGGGAGTTCCCGTCGTGGCGCAGTGGTTAACGAATCCGACTGGGAACCATGAGGTTGCGGGTTCAATCCCTGGCCTTGCTCAGTGGGTTGACGATCCGGCGTTGCCGTGAGCTGTGGTGTAGGTCGCAGACGTGGCTCGGATCCTGCGTTATATAAGGTTGGGCTCACAGCAGAGGGGAGAGAGGGAGGGAGCTGAGATTAGAGGGGTCGGTGAGGGGTGAGGTAAGGGGACTCCTCCTTGGAAGGCGGTCAGGGAAGCTGGCATCCGTCTGCAGCAGGAGGGATTTAGATCAGACTCAGGGACAGTCCTGACAGTCAGGACCCTTGAGATGCTGGCTGGACCCAGGGCAGGGTGCAGAGGTGACATCGGATAACAAGAACTAGCGTTTATTGAAACTTGACAGACAGCCTGATATGGGGCTCCCCCATATCGCTGCATGTTGTCATCACCCCAACTCTCTGAGGGAGGTACTATTATTACCACTGATTTACAGGCTAGGAAACTGAAGGAAAGAGAGATCCCCTTGCCCAAGTCCCTACAACTTATTGGTAGCATGGCAAAAGGAGTCGGCCCCCCAGCTGGTGCTTTCATCTGGCCCGCAGTGATGGGTTGGATAGCATCGCATCTCCTGTAGCAAGAAGGGGGAGGTACAGACCTCAGGACAGGATCACGGATGAGTTAATCTTAATGGTCCCTCCCTCTGCCCAAGGTCTGATCAATCAATCAAGGTCTGACCTACTTTAACACTCCCCCCACCACACGTCCTCTTTAAGAAACCCTAAGGTGTGCCCAAGACAGCTGGTGATTCTTTCTGGGGTCTGGGGAGCTGGGTAAAAATAGAGGGAACAGAGTTCCCATTGTGGCTCGGCAGTAACCAACCTGACTAGTATCCATGAGGACTCAGGTTCGATCCCTGGCCCTGCTCGGTGGGTTAAAAAAATCCTGCTTTGCCATGAGCTGCGATGTAGGTCACAGATGCGGTTCGGATCTGGTGTCGCTCTGGCTGTGGCATAGGCAGCTATAGCTCCGATTCGACCCCCTAGCCTGGGAACTTCCATATGCCAAAGGTGTGGCTCTAAAAAAAAAAAAATAGAGGGAACACCCCAATCTATAGGGTCCAGTTTCCATCAGAAACATTCGTCATCCTCTCCCCTAATTCCAACTTTTTTTTTTTGCCGTTTGTCATTTTAGGGCCACACCCGCGGCATGTGGAGGTTCCCAGGCTAGGGGTCTAATCGGAGCTGCAGCCACTGGCCTACGCCGCAGCCACAGCAACGCAGGATCCGAGCCACGTCTGCGACCTACACCACAGCTCATGGCAACGCCAGATCGTCAACCCACTGAGCAAGGCCAGGGATTGAACCCGCAACCTCATGGTTCCCAGTCGGATTCGTTAACCACTGCGCCACGACGGGAACTCCCATAATTCCAACTTTTAATTCAATCTCAGCACGCGTTTACCAAAATAAATTGGAGTTCCAATTCCTTCAAGTCAGTCTCTAGTGCCATTTCCTCCATGAAATCTTTCCTGGCACGTTTATTCCTCGTGCATACAGTCTGTTGCTTCTCTCTGCAGCTCCGTGGCCTGCCACTGCTCTCGTTCAATTCAAGTTGCAGAGAACTTATTCCTATTCAACCCCTAGCCAAGGAACTTCCATGTGCCACAGGTGCGGCCCTAAAAAAAAACAGAAAGCTAAAAAGTAAAAAATAAATATTTGTGAATGAAGGAAGAAGGTGAGTGGGAGCTATGCTGGGGGAAAGGTTTGTCCACGAAGCTGTAGGACAGGCCTCTACCTGCCAGAGGCTTCCTGTCTCATGGGGAGGTGGGTGGGGGTAGCAGTGTAATGTTATAATAATAACATTTTTCGTGATTCAAGTTTGAGGCACCAAAGGCAATCTGATCAAGGTATATGTCAACTTTCCCAGAGGGGGCATCCCCAATTGTAGTCTGAAGAGGCTCTGAGCACTCAGGCCAGCACTGGCTTTTCCTGGAGGCCCTTCTGAGCCCGGGCCTTCCCGCAGTTTGGCATCTCAGCAGCCATCTGAGATGCAGCCGAGGATGCAGACTCTAAAACCACACTGATATGTGTGTGCGTTCCTGAGGCAGAGGGAGGAGGCCTTGGTGACATTGTGCCCCACCCTCCAGGAGCTCTGAAGCTTATGTTATCTGCTCAGATAATGGGCAGGGAGTTGTGCCTTTTTTTGTTGTTTTTTAGTCCCGCACCTGTGGCATAGGGAGGCTCCCAGGCTAGGGGTCGAATCGGAGCCACAGCTGCCGGCCTAGGCCACAGCCTCAGCAACACCAGATCTGAGCCACGTCTGCGACCTGCACCACATCTCAGGGCAACACCGGATCCCCGACCCACTAAGCAAGGCCAGGGATCGAGCTCGCATCCTCATATATACTGGCTGGATTAATTTCTGCTGCGCCACAACAGGAACTCCCTGCTTTTTTGTTTTTTTAATGGCTGCACCGGTGGCATATGGAAGTTCCCAGGCCAGGGACTGAATCTGGCCGCATCTGTGACCTATATCGCAGCTGCAGCATTGTTGGATCCTTTAACCCGCTGCACCAGACCAGGGATCAAACTCATGTCTCTACAGCAACCCAAGCCACCAGAGTCAGATTCCTCCCCCTCTCCATTATAGCTGGTTTAGATTTCCGTCAGTTTTCCAAGTGCACAGTGTGGTGACCCGGAGTCAGATTCTTCACTCACTGTGCCACAGCAGAAACTCCAAGCTGTGCTTTTAGCTCTAACCCAGTTTCAGCAACTGCACGTGAAAAGAGAAACATGGCAGCCTGGAGCTGCAATCATGGTGCCTTGTTCCGTGGGTCCCCCAGGTTGGAGAGTATCTGCCTGTGCCCTCCAAGTCACCCAGCTTTCTGTGGCCACAGTAATGGTGGGGGCTCTGGTCAACCCCGCTTCCCCTGTTCCCTCAAACTCTGGATACCACAAGTTCTGACCCTGCTCTATCAGTCTGCCAGGGCAGGCACCTGTGGCAGGAAAGGGGGACAGTCAGAATAATCTCTGTGCAAGGAATTCCCATCGTGGCTTAGCGGTTAACGAACCTGGCTAGCATACATGAGGCTGTGGGTTCAATCCCTGGCCTCACTCAGTGGGTTAAGGATCCAGCATTGCTATGAGCTGTGGTGTAGTTCCCAGATGTGGCTCGGATCCCATGTTGTTGTGGCTGTGGTGTAGGCCGGAGGCTACGGTTCCCATTCAACCCCTAGCCTGGGAACTTCCATATGCCACAGGTGCAGCCCTAGAAAAGACAAAAAAAAAAAAAAAAAATCTCTGTGCAGCTTTACATTGCTGAATCTCACCCATTTCTACACTTCCATACCACCACCTGGGGATTCAGAGAGGTTAAGTGACTTGCCTAAGATCACACAGCCAGGAATGGCAGGTGGAGCCTGATCCCCTCTGATTCTCTGTCTAGTGCTATTTCATTGCATCAGTCTCCTCAATAGACTAAGAAAAGGAGATAGGCTTAGTCCAGACATTCCAGTCCTGAGGAGCAGGGCAAGGAGGCAGAGAGTCCCAGTGGAGTCCCTGGTTTCAGACCTCCTTTTTTTTTTGGCCATGCCCAAGGTTTGTGGAAGCTCCACCCCAGGGTTTGAACCTGAGCCAGAGCAGCGACCCAGACCTCTGCAATGACAAGACCAGATCCTTAACCTGTTTTACCACCAGGGAACTCCAGACCTCCTACCTCTTAATTGGCTCCTCCACTTCTCTGCCAAAGAAAGTAGAGCCCCTTATCCCTAGAAGCATAGCATCAGCCACTGCAGACTAGGCCCTGGGGACCTCAGCCACTTCCCCTAAATGAACGTGACCACCAACACCCAGTAAATGAGAGAGGTCACTACCTACAAGTGCCATTGTCTGGCACATGCAGAACCATGGCCAAGCAGCAGTGGAGGCCCCCCAGGCCAGGAGCATGGAGGAGATGGAGGAGAAGTGGAGGAATAGTCAAGGGGCCTGAAAAGAGCCCCAGCCCCACCCCACCTCGCCTGCTTTCTCCTTCTCACCTTGGCAACAGAGGCTGGCCTGCTCCATCTCCCTGAGAGAAGTTCTTAGGTTACCGGAACTCAGCCATGGGTGCTTTTGAGCCCCTAGCTAGCCCAGCTCTGCCCAGAAGATCTGACACCCCATCCAAACACCTCATACAATGGCAGCCAGAGAGGCGTAACTGCAGGAGGCGGTGAGGCAAGGGTGCGCCAGAGGAAAGGGGCAGACAGAGAGGCGGTCCGTGCACATGCATTTACAGTCAGAGATTGAAAAGGGCTTTGTTTCTGTTACTCGGCATTTTCTACCCACTATCTTTAATCCCCCTTCTACACAGTGATTGAAATCAGGAGCCAAGGTAGATCTTATTGTCCCCATTTTACAGACGAAACCAAGGCTCGGAGAGATTAACTGACTCATCGAGAACACAGAGCCAGTTAGAGGAACAACCAGGATTTGTTTGTCTCAAAACCCTTGCCGGGTAATCAGACTCTGATGGTACTTAGGGCTCTGGCAAAACAGAGGCACCAATTTTTTTTTTCTTTTAAATATTTTGGTATTGGTAGTCATGGTGAAAATCAAATCTTATCTGGATTCCCTCTATTTTATTCTATGGTTTATATTTTTTTAACTTTATGGGAGGTAGGGGAGATGGGTACAACCGTTTTTGGGGGTGGCAGGTGGGGGGTGGCCAGGCCTGTGGCATGCCAAATTTCCCAGACCAGGGACCCAACCCATGCCATAGCAGCGACTTGCACCATAGCAGTGAAAAAAGCCAGATGCTTTATCTGCTGAGCCACCAGGGAACTCCAGGCACAACCATCTTAACAGCACATATAACAATCTCTAGAAGTTCTGGTCCAGCTCTTTGAACTACTTGTTCTCTGGTTAGGCCAGGCTCTGTCGGAATGAAGTTTCTTTGGCTCTTGATATGTTCATGTCCCTGTGCTCACAGTTCTACACCATTTTTATAAACAAAGCAGCATCTCTGGAGTGCGTTAGATGCAGGTTCAATCCCCGGCCTGGCACGATGGGTTAAGGATCCAATATTGCGGCAGCTGTGGAATAGTTTGCAACAGCAGCTGAGATCTGATCCATGGCCCCAGAACCCCATATGGCTCGGGATGGCCAAAAAAAAAAAAAAAATGCAAGGGAGAGGAGATTCAGGTATACGCATGAGATCCGCAATTGTTGTGTTTATGTATGTTATCTGTCTCACCAAAAATGCAGAAGAAATTGTACGTACTGGCTGCCTCTAGTAAGGCAGATGGATTGCTAGGGAGAAATTATAAAATTTCACCAGAGAGGAGTTCCTGCCATGGCTCGACCGTAACAAACCTGAGTAATATCCATGAGTACTCAGGTTCAATCCCTGTCCTCGATCAGTGGGTTGGGGATCTGGTTTTGCCATGAGCTATGAAGTAGGTCACAGGCGCAGCTCGGATCTGGCGTTGCTGTGGCTGTGGTGTAGGCCGGCAGCTACAGCTCCAGTTTGACTCCTAGCCTGGGAACTTCCATATGCTGAGGTGCAGCCCTAAAAATAAAATAAAATTCAACAAAGAGTATTCTATGACTTTTGAACTTCCTACCAAGTGGAAGTCTTACCTAGTCAAAGAAATAATGGTTTGCGACATTTGCAACCTTGTTTTAAGCAAATGCAGCGTAAAATGTGAATTCAATAGCTTCGGGTTTCAACACTGCCGACATAGCTAGGTTAAGAAAAACAAAGATCTGGTTACTACCTCGAGGTAGGGCAGAGAGAAAATTACAGAGAACTAAACGCAGTGTTTTTTTGGCCATGCCAGCGGCAGATGAAAATTCCCAGGCCAGGAATCAAACCCACACCATAGCAGGAACCAGAGCCACAGCAGCAACAAACGCCAGATCCTTAACCCACTGAGCCACGAGGGAACTCTAAACCAAATACAATTTAAAATCGCATTAAATGATCCTGCAGAATAAGGATCCAGATTGGGAAGCCAGGAAATCCATAGGGAGAGAACTGGGTAAAGAAGAGTTCCCGTCATGGCTCAGTGGCTAACAAATCCAACTAGGAGCCATGAGGTTGCAGGTTCGATTCCTGGCCTTGCTCAGTGGGTTAAGGATCTGGTGTTGCCGTGAGCTGTGGTGTAGGTTGCAGACGTGGCTCGGATCCCACGTTGCTGTGGCTGTGGCGTAGGCCGGCGGCTGCAGCTCCGATTAAGACCCCAAGCCTGGGAACCTCCATATGCCGTGAGTGCAGCCCTAGAAAAGGCAAGAAGACAAAAAAAGAAAAGAAAAGAAAAAAGAAAAGAAAAGATAACTACTAACTGGGGAGGTGAGGGAAGAGGCTCTGGAGGCCAAGCCCTTCCCAGCAGGAGTTTGCATTAGAGGATGTGTAGTTGGGGAGATGTTTGAAGGGAGGTGAGCTCAGCCAGAAGATTCCTGCCCTTGAAATACCCCAGCAAGTTAAGTCGAGGAAGAAGGTCGGGTCATGAAGAACCAGCCCCTCACACATCACTGGAACTTTGGGGGTCTCTTCCCCAATCAAGTCTCAGTTTCTTTGTCTATAAAATGAAAGGTTTGGTCCAGAAAGATCTCCAGGAGCCTCACAGCTCTAATATTCTCTGCTCTGATGGCTGCAGCCCTCAGCAAACGTGCATAAAATAGATTAGTTTTAACAGTAGTAAAAACAAAACTGAAATTCAGATTTATCATTTTAATTAAATATACTTTACATTCTCAATTTCTAGGGAGCAAAATGCCTCCACCACCCCGTTAGTTTTCCCTTCGTGGGAGACTTTCGTGTCTGATGTGCAATTTAAGAAAATGCTGAACCACCCCCTAAGAAGATACACAATTAACCCGACCCTAACAGGTATTTCTTAAGAGGAAAGTGGGACCTGTGGGGGGAGAAAAGAACACAGGCGGGGCGGATCAGGTGGGTCAGGATATCAGAGGACTAGGATCAGGCTGGTAAGAACAATTTGCTTTTGTCTCTACCGGGCTCTCAGAACAGTTGCCCCCGGAGCTGGGTGGAGTGTGGACAAGGAATCAGAAGATGGGATTTTGCTCCACTCTCCCTTCTCCCCCACCCCTCACCCTCAGGTGACAGAAGGAAAATTTCTCCTTGAACTTTAGAGTGCTCAACTATAAAATGGACCTAAAAATACCTACTTCAAAGAATGCTGGGAAAACGTATCTGAAAAAAGCTTAGGAAAACAGTAAAATGTAAAGCACACATGAAAACACCGTATTTGGGGGAGTGCCCATTGTGGCTCAATGGATTAAGAACTCGGTATAGTGTCCATGAGGATTTGGATTCAACCCCTGGCCTAATACAGTGAGTTAAGGATCCGGCGTTGCTGAGAGCTGCATTGCAGGTCACAGATGCCACTCAGGTCTGGCGTTGCCGTGGCTGTGATGTAGGCCAGCAGCTACAGCTCCAATTCAGCCCCTAGCCTGGGAACTTCCATATGCTGCAGGTGCAGCCATAAAGAGCAAAAAAAGAATTTTTTAATTTAAAAAAGGAGTCCTCGTTGTGGCTCAGAGGTAACAATCCCGACTAGTATCCATGAGGGTGCATGTTCCATCCCTGGCCCCACTCAGTGGGTTAGGAATGCAGTGTTGCCGTGAGCTGTGCTATAGGTCACAGACGCAGCTCAGATCTGGCGTTGCTGTGGCTGTGGCTTAGGCTGGTGGATGCAGCTCCAGTTCAACTCCTAGCCTGGAAACTTCCATATGTCACAGGTATGGCCCTAACAAAACCAAACCAAAACCAAAACCATATTTTGGCAACTCACATTGGGATCCAGAATGCCTGGGCCCCATCTGGTGAGGTACTGTGTCTTCTCAGCAAGGTCCCCCTAACGTCCTTCCCTTCTGCCCTCCTCTCTCCAGCCAGGTACTTGGTCGCCATCGAGTGAAAAGAAAGCAGCGCCTTCACCCAGAAGAGCATCATTTCCTGGGCTCTGGGTTCCATAGCCCCAGATGGTAAATTAACAACTGTGACTGCAGATTACCAGGTAAGTCTGGGCTGGGGTCACCAGCAGAAATAACAGGAGAGGAGTTTCCGTTGTAGCTCAGAGGTTAACAAATCCAACTAGGAACCATGAGGTTGCGGGTTTGATCCCTGGCATCACTAAGTGGGTTAAGGATCCGGCGTTGCCGTGAGCTGTGGTGTAGGTCGCAGACGCGGCTCGGATCCCGCGTTGCTGTGGCTGTGGCGAAGGCCGGCGGCTACAGCTCCTGTTAGACCCTAGCCTAGGAACCTCCATATGCCGTGAGTGCAGCCCTAGAAAAGGCAAAAAGACAAAAAAAAAAAAAAAAGAATGAAAGAAAGAGATAACAGGAGAAATAAATCTATAGCAGCAACGCTTAGGATGCTGGCAATCTGGGGCCAGAAGAGTTTCTGATTTGGAACACACAACAAACTCTGAAATAAAACCAGGAATCCCCACCAGCACCACCACCATTTCCCCTAAAAAGAGTCTAGGATAAGTCAAATCCCCAGACTTCTGGCAGCTGCAGGTCCCCGGCCGCTGCCTTAGCGAACCGGGGCGTCCACTCGGTGGCCCATTATTGGTGATGACAAGAGCAAATATAGACACTCTCAGAGAACTGAGGAGAGACTAAGTGAAATAAATGGCATTTAATCTTTAAAGAGAGAAATTGCCTCCCCTTGACAGCGCCCCACCCAGCGGGAGCTATGGCCGCTCATAATTCAAGTCCGCACTTAATTAAAAAGGGGACCATCCTGGATTCAGCCCAACTGGCACCGATTCTGCTCTAATCCGTCAGGCTGCTGACATTTTGTCTGTTTGTCTCTCTCTGACAGAAGGGAAAAAATTCAAAAAAGAAAAGAAGAATCTTAGATCTTGCAACTTTCCCAGAGGGCCCACTTTTGAAGAAGACTGCTTGTCTAACGGTGCTGGTTAAATCTAAATAGGGGAAGACAGAATTCCCGGTGTGGTGCAGCAGAAATGAACCCAACTAGTACTCATGAGGATGAGGGTCCGATCCCTGGCCTAGCTCAGTGGGTGGGGGATCCCGAGTTGCTGTGGTTGTGGCAGGTAGCTCTGGCTCTGATTCGACCCCTAGCCCAGGAACTCCCATATGCCGCAGGTGTGGCTCTAAAGAACAAAAATAATAATAATAAATAGAGTAAGATGGAGTTCCCTGGTGGCTCAGCAGGTTAAGGGTCTGGGGTTGCCACTGCTGTGGCTCGGATCCCAGCAATTTCCCTGGGCACAGCCTAAATAAATCAATAAATAAACTAATAGGGGAAGAGACAGAATAAAATTAGGAAGGCATTCGAAAGAGTCCTGAGCGGCTGCAGCAGCAAATAGGAAAAGTTGAAGTCACCAACACCTCCTAAAAATAGAAGTGACTTTCCTCTGCGGCACCCTTGGGCCTCCCAGAGTGTTCCTAGCAATAGCCTCAACCTTTCCTCTTGTGACGATATCCCAGATGAAAGGACACATTTCTTTAGCCTTGTTTAAAAATACTGAAATGTTACAGTTCCTCTTGTGGTTCTGCAGAAACGTGACCGACTAGTATCTATGAGGATGCGAGTTCGATCCCTGGCCTCACTCAGTGGGTTAAGGATCTGGCATTGCCGTGAGCTGTGGTGTAGGTTGCAGACACAGTTCGTAGCTGGGATTGCTGTGGCTGTGGTGGAGGCCTACAACTATAGCGCCAATTCGACCCCTAGCCTGGGAACTTCCATGTGCCACAGGTGAGGCCCTAAAAAAAGGAAAGAAAAGAAAAAAAAATCCTGAAATGTTCTCACTGGGTATCTGGCCAGTTCTTTTTTTGCTTTTTAGGACCACACCTGCAGTATATGGAAGTTTCCAGGCTAGGGGTCCAACCGAAGCCACAGCTACTGGCCACAGTCACAGCAATACAGGATCCAAGCTGTGTCTGCAATCTACACCACAGCTCATGGCAATGTGGGATCCCTGACCCACTGAGCGAGGCGAGGGCCCAAACCCGCATCCTCATGGTTACGAGTCGTATTTGCTTCCACTGGGCCACAATGGGAACTTCTCTAACCAGTTCTTATACATCTTCCCAAAACGTGATTCTCCAGGAGGAATCCTAAAATCAGCCCCTCCCAGGGATTGGCTAGGCCCCATGGAGGTCACTGTGTCTGTCCTTCTACCCCTGAGACCCTGTCACACCAGATGATGATCTCTCCAGAGAATTAGAACCTCCCATCTCAGATTCCTGGCTGTGGGCTCCAGCTGCTGTACGAGATCCCACAAGAATCAGGCCACGGTGAGCACCTCTCCCAGTTTCTCCCAAAGCTCCTGAGTGCCCCCCACCCCTACAATACCCAAGGGAAAGAGAGGCCCAGTTTCTACCCAAGGCCTCATCTTTAGGACTTTTCTCCTGAGACACTTCCCCTCCAGAGTTGCACATGGGCATTCACTCTACCTGTATCTACCTGTATCTTTCCTCCAGCCCAACACGCTCCCAGCCAACTGACTGGAGGGAGGGCCCCCGGGATGGCCGCCCCCCTTCTGTGGGGGGCTCAAGAGAGGGCTTCAGCTAAGTGAAAGGTGGAAAGGAACAAGGGAATTAATTTCTCCAACTCCCTCTCAAGCACAGTCTCCAAAAGTGCGGCCTTTCCAACCACTTTTAAGATCCCGTCGTGGCTCAGTGGTTAACGAATCTGACTAGAAACGCTGAGGTGGCAGTTTCTATCCCTGGCCTCGCTCAGTGGGTTAAGGTTGCCGTGAGCTGTGGTGTAGGTCGCAGATGCGGCTCGGATCCCACGTTGCTGTGGCTGAGGCTGTAGCTGTGGTGTAGGCCGGCGGCTGCAGCTCTGATTAGACCCCTAGCCTGGGAACCTCCATATGCCACCCGGGTGTGACCCTAAAAAGATAAAAAATAGTAATAATAATAAAAAAAGATCACATATATTGATAAGATTGTGAAGACGTCCAGGATAAAAGACATTAGGGGAGTGGTTCTTAACCTGAAGGGGTGGGAGATCACAGACCCAGCTGTAATGGCTCCAGTAAAAGCTCTGGACCCTCTCCTCAACAAAATACATACACAACCCCGCACACCCATGCAGGCAGTTGGTTTCAAGGAAGAGCACATTCATGGATCCCAGGCTCACAACTCCTGCAGTTTAGAGGAAGGAATATGGAAGAGTTGGACTGTGAAACAAAGACAAAAGAAAGTACAAGGATCGAACCTGTTGCCGCTGAGCCGCAATCGGAACTCCCAGCAACTTTTTTTTTTTTTTTTAAATAATCCTGACTCACCAGCCCATGGGGGAGACTTCGCGTTCCCCCACTCCCAGGCCTGACCCTATTCTCTGGTTCATTCCG
Organism: Catagonus wagneri; assembly: GCA_004024745.2. Lineage (NCBI taxonomy): Eukaryota > Metazoa > Chordata > Mammalia > Artiodactyla > Tayassuidae > Catagonus > Catagonus wagneri. Next base: position 2,321,199 of record PVHT021183690.1, on the reverse strand, counting down.
CTAGTGACAGCTTCAGCTTGAGAGACGCTGAAGGGACATAAATTAACACTGGACTCCTTATCTCACTCATCTGGACTTAGCTGAGTTAACCTCTTATGTTCCACCCTGAGTTTCTCGACTCTTGCAATGGGGAAGACAGGCGTCTGAAGACATTTCTGTCAGGTTGGGCAGGTCAGCCAGCACCCACCATTACATTCAGAAGGCTACCTGGGAGAGCCTGCTTCTCTGATGGTTCCTGGGCCTCCTGGTCTAATCCCGGTGCTTCTCACTCTTCATCCCTGTGCTCCAAACTTCCAGCTCTGGGGCAATTCCCAGGCTGCCTTGGTTGTGCATATGTAAAACCCACATTTGCATTTTATAACTCCTGGGGAACAGATCAGAGTCCAGCTCCAATATTCTAGAAACATGGAGCTATTTACCTGCAGAGCCTCCCACCAAAGGTGTGTTGGGGGGTGTCAGGGAGTATGTGGCATGTGTCCTCCACAAAGCTGTGGGGGAGGGGAGGACTGTGAGCTTCCATAATTGAGGTGTGTCCACAAATTCTCCCTGGCTCTGGAATGTCCTCCACCTGTCCTGTTGTGTCTTCACTTAAAATATAGTTTTCAAGCCCATGAGTCTGCTTGGGGTGTCCTCAGTCTGTTGAGCAGATCCTTGGGGTAGATGTCTATTTCCAAGGCCTCAATTTTTGGTAAAATGAAGATGACTCTTCTTCACAGGACTGTTGTGAAGGTTGCATGGGTAGGTCAAGTCTTTGCAGCAGAGCATGGCATGTGGATGTGCTCAGTAAATGTTGGTTATTGTGATGTGATTTCCAACAGAAACTTCCAGCCCCACTATTCCTTCCTCTCCCCAGCTACCTCAAGCCCTGGAAGAGGCTCTAATGTTCCCCCTGGAGATGGCACTGCTCTGAGTCTGAGTGCTGGATCAGAAGCCAGGTGACAGCAGTGGCGACAGCAGCTCACTCAGCCAGCATGTGGAGCCGGAGTCAGAGGAGGAGGGTCCCTCAGCCTGACCCTGGATGAAGAGTAGAGAGGAAGCACTTACCCTTCAGAGAGCCAGGAGCCCTCCAGAGAAATGGAAGAACTCAAAATCAGAGGGACACCCCTAAGGGAGCCCCAGATTAGGGGATTGGCCTGCCCTCTACAGAACCCGCCAGAATCTTCTTCACTGTCATGGAAACGACATCAGAGCTGCCTTCCAGGAAGAACTCTATGCTCTTCCCTCACTCCTCTTGGCTCAGAGACACAAGCTCCTCCCTAAACTAGTCATATCCAGCTTAAACCTGGGATTTGCTTGGGCTTGTCTCGCTCTCCTAGGGCTGGGTTCCTGCTAAACTCGATTAATTTGGCCTTTTTGTACCTACTTGTTGAACAAGTATTTCCTGGGACCCTCAGAAGCATCAGGTAAGCTGGGGAAAGAATTAGAGAGGCAAATGAGATCTTCTTCAGGCCCTGGAGAGCTGTCCATACATACGGATGACCATGAGGCAGAAAAAGACATCTACAACAGAGAGAGAGGCAAGAATGTTGTAGGGTCTTGGAGTTCCCATCGTGCTCAGTGGTAAAGAATCCAACTAGTATACATGAGGACTCAGGTTCGATCCCTGGCCTCGTTCACTGGGTTAAGGATCTGGCGTTGCCCTGAGCTGCGGTGTAGGTCACAGACGTGGATTAGATCTGGCATTGCTGTGGCTGTGGCATAGGACAGCATCTGTACTCCAATTAGATTCCTAGCCTGGGAACTTCCATATGCACAGGTGTGGCCCTAAAAAGATTAAATAAATACATAAATACATAAATACGTTGTAGGATCTTTAAGGCTCTCTGAAAGGCTTCCTGGAGAAAAGGGGCAATAGGCATGGGCCTTAAAATATTTTGGCATGAGTTCCCTTTGTGGCTCAGCTGTTAATGAATCTGACTAGGATCCATGAAGATGCGGGTTTGGGTTTGATCCCTGGCCTTGCTCAGTGGGAAGGATGTGGCATTGCTGTGAGCTGTGGTGTAGGTTACAGATGTGGCTCGGATCCTGCACTGCTGTGGCTGTGGTGTAGGCTGGTAGCTGTACCTCTGATTTGACCCCCTAGCCTGGGAACCTCCATATGTGGCCCTAAAAACAAAAAAAAGAAAGAAAAGAAAGAAAGAAAAAGAAAGAAAGAAAGAAAGAGAAAAATATTTTGGCAGAGAAGTGAGGGAAGTTTATTTTCATTTGCTGAAGATGATCTCCTGAGATGAGCCCTGAACAGGTGCTATAGGTTTGGTGTTCTAGTCCCAGTTTTGCCCAGACAACTGAAAGAACTTGCATGTATTATTTCCTTCTTGGAAGCTCCACAACCTCATCTGTGAAGTGAGGGTGTTAGATTAGACGAATTTTGAAGGCAAGCCCAAGGTTTGGTCAGTCTCTTGTGTTTATCACAAACAGATAAGGAGAAAATCAGGCTCTCCTCAAAAGAGCCCATAGACTGTAGAGTCAGATTGTCTTAGAAAAATAAATAAATAAAATAAAATAAAAGACCGGGGAGACTTAATGTCTTGTGTGCCTCCATGGCTCCACTCTAAGCAGCCCATCTCCCACAAAGTGTCTGTCTTTGTCACAGTGGTCTGTCACCCAGCACTGTGTCTGTCACAATAAATGCTTATTGAATGACTTGGTAAATGAATGAATGAGGTGACAGACACTAGGAGCAGCTTTTTTTTTTTTTTTTTTTTTGGCTAGAATTGAAAGCAGTCCTGCCCTAGATCATCAGAACTCTTGACACTTTTACCACTTAATATCTTGTGTTTGCTCTCAGGATAACAGGAAAGATGGCGGAGAAGGAACTGCACTTTCAGTGGTCCGTGCTAGGCCTCTGGTTTCTGCTGCAATCAATAGAAAGTGGGTCACAGAACAGCTCTGCGGAGAACAGACCCTTGAGAAAAAGCCTGGATTCCGTGCCAGCTTACATTTATTGAGTGCCTACTGTGTATCAGTTGTTGTCATATAGCTTTAATTCATTTAACTGTGGCCTCAAATGGCTGTACATGAGAATGAGGAGACTGGGGACTGTAAACCTCAGCCACACTAGTGACCTCAGCCAAACCACCACCCCCCCTCTGGATTTTCATTTTCAGTCTCTCTAAAATGGAAACAATAGAACCCCTTCGCCAGCTTATGGGACTGAAATGAGCACATGGAAGCAGAGCGCTTCATAAATGTTCCTTATTATTGTTCCTCTGGGCACTCTAGTCCGCTCTCCTCCCACCAGGGCGGGCACACAGACATGTTCACACTCCCACGTACACGCAGATGCACAAAGACGTCTGCAGACGTCAGCCAGAGGAGGTAGCCGAGCCTCAGACCCAAGGCCACCGCGGAGTCCCACAGAGAAGCCGTCGGGTCCTCGGCTTCCCTCATGTCTCTCAGTTCGTTATGAATGAACTCCGGCCGAGAGGAGTTTATTTTTTTATGAATGGGAGCCCAAGCGGTGAATGAAGCTGGGAGCCAGCCCCTGCGTTCTGATTGGCCTCTGAGGCTGGGAAACTCCTCCCCTCCGGCTAGGCCGGGCGAGTCTCCGGATTGGCGGGCGTGCCCGGCCCTGGGGTTTCATTCACAAAAGTCAATGAAACAAAGGGAACGGGGTGGGGGGCAGAGAGAGAAGAGGCAGAGGCGAAGGAAATGCACCAATCAGCTGCTCCCCCTGGCTCACAACTGTCGGCTGCGCCCGGAAAACAAGCCGGTGCGCTGGGGACCTGGGGCCGGGGCCGCCTCGCTTTGGCCTAGCCCCGCGGCCCTCAGTGCGGCCCCGGGGTATGCTCGGGACCCCCGGCGGCTCCAGTACGGACGCCCGGGCCTCAGGTGAGGCTGCGGGAGTGGGAGAGAGGGAGAGTATCCGTGATTCTCAGCCTAGCCTCTAACACGCACTACACTCTCACGGCCGCCTCCACAGATTCCAGGGCAGGGGGTGGGAGGCGCTGGGATTCAGGGTTGGAGGGGGAGCAGGAGTTGTGGGCGTGCGAATGGTGTGCGTCTCACCCGCTCCTCCGCGAGCGAGCGCATACTCGTGCGCGCGTGCATGCATGCGCGCGCACACACACACACACACACACACACACACACACACACACACACGTCTTATGTAACCGAGCCTGGGCAAAGCAGGGCTGCAGAAAGCAGCCGAAACGCCAAGCCCAGCTCCCAGGAGCAGGTGGGACCTCCTTTGGCGGGAGGGGAGTGGTGGAGGCGCTCAGCTCAGCAGGCGGAAATCTCCCCATCGCCTGAGTGAGTCGGAGAAGTTTTGCCGTCGGACTCAGAGCCTCGCGACTGCCCCTCCCCGTCGTCCTTACCCACCCCCACCTCACTGCCTTCCCCAGACGGTGTGCGAACGCAGCCCCCCCGCCCCCAGGTCTCTGCCCCCGCGCGGGGCCCGGGCCGTGCGGCTGGAGGGAGCGGCCGGATGGAGCGGAGGATGAAAGGCGGATACTTGGACCAGCAAGTGCCCTACACCTTCTGCAGCGTGAGCGCCGCGCCGGCCTCCACGCCCGCCCTCTCTTAGCACCCCGCCCCTACCCACCCCACGGTCCCCACGGGGTCCGGGGCTGCCCGCCCTTGAGTCACCCCGGGACCCCAGCCCCGCCTGCCCCTAGACCAGGCGGCCTCAGGGTGACTCGGGGGCATTCTTCCCCTTTCCCGCAGAAATCGCCCGGAAATGGGAGCTTGCGCGAAGCGCTAATGGTCCCGCAGGGGAAGCTCATGGACCCGGGCTCCCTGCCGCCCCCCGACTCCGAAGGTAAAGAGACTGAGAGGCAAGCCGCGACCCACCCCACCTCACACACCCCGAGGGCTGACCCTGGAGCCCCCGCCCTTTTCTCCAAAAGACTCGTCTTCCTGGGGACTCTGGTCGTTCTCGGCCACTACCCTCAAGGGGGAGGTCACCGGGCTCGCTCGGGCTCCCATTCTGTCACCAGCGCCTCCACCTCACCTTCTCCACTTCCATTATTCACCCCTCAGATCTCTTCCAGGATCTAAGTCACTTCCAGGAGACGTGGCTCGCTGAAGGTGAGTAGTTTTGTGACCTTTTGTATTATTGGGGCGGGAAATGCTCTCTGCCCCTAGTATTCCAGCCTAGCCCACTTCCTCTCTCCCTGGCCTCTAGGGCCTCTCCAAGGCCCCCTCCCCAAGTCCCCAGCCTCTCCGCTCCCTCCAGCACCCAGTGTGGATACTTATATTGATATTTATTTTCTCTGCCCTGAGCCAGGCTTGTGTAACTAGGCCTGGGGATGAATCAGACCATTGTGTGGGGTATTTGCTTATTTCAATGGAACTTGGCCCCAGGCCCACTTTCCTGCTCGAAATTTTCATTTGCAAAGTTTGTTTGGCACCAGCCGCCTGGCCGAGGTGTGCGTTGGGGTGTCGGGGGAGCGAGCCTGAGGAACAGGAGAAGGAGGGATTCATTTGTTACCTATCTTCTGGAGTTGCCAACATTAATTTTTACTCCCTGCATTTCTCTTCTTCCCAACCCCCAGCGCCAAACAATTTACTGTCTGAGCCAAAAGAACAACAAAAGTTCAAATAATTTTTTTGGGGGGACAGCACTTTGGCAAAGCAGCCCAGCACTTCTCCCCAAATAGCCTAGATTGTAATTCTAATGGCAACTGGATTTCCAGTCTCCTTACCCTCTGAATACCTCCCTCCCAGGCAAATCACCCCTCCGATTTGCTGTGGGGGCTAGTGCCAGCTGGCTGGGGTAGGGTCAGTAGCTGGGCCTCCTCTGGGTAGAGAGGTGTGTTCTGAGGGGGTCCTCTAGGCTGTATTCCTTGGTGTGTTTGGGTTGGACTCGAGGTTGTTGCCAGTGGGACTGCAGGTAGGAGGCTTCTGGTGTTTAGGTTGTAGGTAGGGCTTATGGTGTTTAGACAGCCTTTGAGAAGGAAGGGTTAACACCCCTCTCTGAAGGTCCCTTCATTGTCACACTGAAAACAAAGACACCACAGCACTAGGAACCCCTTCGTGAAGGGCTTTTCTCTTTGGGATCCCCCCATCCCTCCACCTGGGTATCTTCGATGATTTTTTTTTTTTAAGCTCAAACCCAACTCCTCTGGCACCAACTTTAAAAGCTTGCAGTGAAAGGGAAAGGTCCCTGACCTGATCTTTGGAATGAGACTAGATCTGTACCCCCAAAATGCGTACATTAACAGAATGGCTATTTACATAGAGCAAGCACTCGAGACATTTCGTAGAATACGTGGCTGAACAGGTTTGTGGGTGCTGGAGTGTCCTGGGGTAGTGTGCATGTGGTCCCTCGTTCTGCAAGCCTTGCATGCCCAGCTCTGAGTTACAAGCAGAGCTATGCCCAGTCCGCCCATCCTCCGCCCATGGTTCCGGAGGAGCTGGGCTGGAGCTGAAGAACGCAGAGGTGTCAGTTTCCACAGTTTCTCCAAGACTTCTTTTCCCAACGCCTGATTTCTGTCTGGCTCACCAGGCTCCTTGTCTGTCAGCTGAGGGTACCTAGGCTCCCCAAGAGGGCACCTAGGCTCTCCCTGGAGCTGTGATCTACGTGTAGGCTCCGAGGTTGGTATTTTTGATAGCAGCTAGGTTTGAAACAGGAAGGGGAGGAAAATGTTCTCATCTTCTCTCAACCTTGGAAGCCCCACCCCTTGGCGGTGGGCGCCTAGAAATTGTACTTGTGTCTATCTGCATGTTTCTGTGTGACAGCCAGGGTGTGTGTTTCGTGCTGCTGCCTGGAAGTCCCTGTACATTTAAATCCAGCGGGTGGGGAGGTGGGGGTGGGGATCGCCAGGCGGAGGTGGGGGGGCTGCTGGGATCTCCTTGGTTCCCTCTCCTTCCTTCTGAGGGAGCAGCTCAGGTTCCCAGCTGGCGATGGATGGCCAGGCCTGAGGGGGGGATGCTGAGGCCGATCGCTCCTTCTCACTCTCTCTGCGGAGACAGATGCAGCTGCCGGGGCCCTGTCCCCCTGCACCGTCCCAGCACCACCCCAGCCTCCTCTCCTGCCTCTTCCCATCAGGTCAGTGAGCCCCGCAGCCCAGGGGAAGCTTTGGGGTGGCAGGGAGGGACTAGCTCCTTTGGAAACTTGCCAGTGGTGGGCGCGCCTAGGACTGGGGGCCGGAGCCCAACCTCCCTCCCTCAGCTTGATTTTTCTTTCTAAAGCCCCAGTTTGAAGAGAGGCATCGGGTCCCTGAAGTGTGGGTGGGGCTGTGAAGAATTTAGGGGATGCCAGGTTGGATCCCCCCGGAGGTGGTGTGGATTCGGCATTTGGTATCCGGGCATCATTGGCGGTGAGCGTGAGCAGGATTCTGTCAAGGCAGGTCAGACATCTTTGGGTTTGGGGTTTTTTTCTAGATGAGGACGTAGGGGATGGGGAGGTGAAGTGAGGCTAAGAGGGCATGTCTGCTTTGGGGGTGCCTGGGATCTGCTTAGTTGCTGGAGAAAGAATCAGGCTACTGCAGGGAAAGCCGGGCTCAGGCAGGCTGTGTCTGGTGATGGTCAAAGATGTGCTGCTTCTGGTCCCGGGTTCCTTTCCGGGCTTATCAGGAGCCCTCGGGAACCCTCAGAGACAATGACTTCGGTGATACGGAACACTGACTCTGGGCCAAGTGCATCCTTTATATGAGGCAGGAGTCTGCAATGGGGTCTGTGGCTTCCCAAAATCTCTTTGGATAGCTGGCAGGGGTCCTTGCGCCTCTGATATGTGTATACAATTTTTTGGGGTGCAGCATACACAAAGGAATGTGAATTTTTCAAGGAAGAGAATGATCCATAGCTTTTATGAGATTCTCAAAGGGGCAGGTCTGTGCTCCCCCTTTTATAAGAATCGTTGCTCCTGAATCTTCCTCCTTCCTTCAGCCTCTGGCTCTTGGGTTTTCCTCCATCGTACTTTAAGTCCAACAGGAGCACCCATGTGAGAAGGTTATGCATGGTGGATGTTTCCCCCGCGTGCCACCTTGAAGTAAAAGGAATTAGGGTGTGTGTGAATCGTGCATGGGCACTGGTACCTCAGCCTGTCTATGGGGACAGATGGGGTTAATCCTCTCCCCAGTCTTTCCTAGCTGCAATGCCTCCTCTATAGCTTTCTGTCTCCTCTCCTTCTAGAAGGCTCTTGGGGGCAAATGTCCCCTCCATAGATAGAGAACTGGTTCCTTCCACTGCACTGCCAGGGTAGGGGCGGGGTAAGGGTGAGAGCCGAGAGTGGTGGTGACACAATGCATCAGAAGCTCTGGAGAATGCCTCCCCCTGAACCACCGCCCTACTCTTTAAGAGGTTCCTTCACCCTGTGTTTGGACCCTAGGAAGGGGAGAAGGTGATGGTACAGATGGGTGGTTTACCTGGGGGGGCTTAGCTACTTGGCTATTTGAACCTCCCAGTTCTCCTGGAGCCCAGCCTGGGAGACCCCTAAACCCTCGTTTCTTGTACTGACTCCTCCCCATCGGAGGGACGTTTCCTAATATTCTCTCTTTCGGGGCATTATGCTGGCTTGGCACTTTGCCTGTCCCCTCCTTAATCATCTGCCACGTTCCCCGGGCAGACAAACTCTACCTTAGTGCCAGGATGGAGTTGGGGGCAGACCCTGGCACACTGGTTTTGCAGCTCAAGCTCAGCCAAGTTAACAAATAAATAGAGTGGCTTCCACTCAAGACCAAACATGGTAATTAGAAATTCTCCTGCTCTCCAGGAACTCGAGGCTCCGTGTAACTGTTCCTATTTCCATCCTTGACAGTCTCTGAGCGACTGGGGCCCCGTCCTGCCCCTTTGGGAGAAGCTGGTGTTCTAGGGGAGGGGCCCAGTAGGGACTGGGGTTCACACCACAGCCCATTCTTGCTTTGACAGATTTCTCCTGGCCCTGGGAATTGGGTGGCGCCATCTCCTTTGAGATGTGATCAGTGTGCTGGGGGTGGCCTTCTCTGGGACTGCTGGGGCCGGGGTGGGGGTCCTGGAGGTTCTGATCAAACCTTCAGGCCTAAGGTGAGAGGAAAGGCAAGGTGACCAACCCCAGGGCTCTCTAGCGTCATGTGAACTGGCCTGTGACGCCAGCAGGAGATGCCCCCAGCCCGTTACCCCAGTAGAAACTGGCTGTTAATGAAGCCCCGGAGGGAGCCCAGAATGCGTCAGCCTCCCCCACCCCCGGGACCCTACTTGCCCAAGTAGCAGGGAGGGAAATATTGCTCATCTTGTTCCTGTCAACCCCACGCTGCCACTTTGGGGGTCTTGCCTATGGTTGGGCCAGAGACATACAAAAGGGACAAGCTTGGGCTTTGCACCCCGGGCAGCTGAATAGATTTTGCATTCTTCCCTTTATCCAGTTTTCCAAAGCTGCCTTTTTTTTTTTTCACTCAAGGTATATAAAACTTCCTAGGCCAGGAGTCAAACCTGTGCCACAGCATCAAGCTGAACCACAGCATTCACACTGCCAGATCCTTAACCCGCTGAGCCACTGGCGAACTCTCTAAACCTGCCTGTTCTTCAGGGCAACAGGGGACATGTGTTAAAATACAGATACCTGGAATTCCTGTTGTGGCTCAGTGGTTAATGAATCCGACTAGGAACCATGAGGTTGCGGGTTCGATCCCTGGCCTTGCTCAGTGGGTTAAGGATCCGGTGTTGCCGTGATCTGTGGTGTAGGCTGCAGACGCAGCTCGGATCCCACATTGCTGTGGCTGTGGCGAAGGCCGGCAGCTATAGCTCCTGTTAGACCCCTAGTCTGGGAACCTCCATATGCCTCAGGTGCTGCCCTAGATAAGGCAAAAAGACAAAAAAAAAATACAGATACCTGGCCTCCACCCAGGCCTATGGAATGAGACTCTCCAGGGGAGGGGGCTTGGAATCTGTGTTTTTAACAATGTCCCAGGGGAGTTCCCATCATGGCTCAGTGGAAGTGAATCTGACTAGGATCCATGGGGACACAGGTTCGATGCCTGGTCTTACTTAGTGGGTTAAGGATCCAGCATTGCTGCAGCTCTGGTGTAGATCTGGCGTTGCTGTGGCTGTGGCGTCAGCCGGCAGCTGCAGCTCCGATTCGACCCCTAGCCTGGGAACCTCCACATGCCACGGGTGCGGCCCTAAAAAGACAAAAAAAGAAAAAGAAAAAAAACAATGTCCCAGGATTCTGGGGCCAGTTTGTCCCCAGGTTGCACTCCTGAAGAGATGTGCTATGTTTTTTGTTTTTGTTTTTGTTTTTGCCAAGGGATTCCATGCCCTACTGGTCTATTTGGTCACTTTAAAATTTTTCTGTGTTGACTTTTCTTTCATAAGTTCTTCAGCTGCTGGTGGCTCCAGATTCTTAAAGGCCATAGCCGTTGGGTTCCCTCTGTCAAGAAGTCACCTATTTATAAATGTTTATTTTTTTTATTGACGTGTAGTTGATTTACAATATTGTGTTAGTTTCAGGTGTACAGAAAAGTGATTTAGTTATACATATATATGTATATACTTATATGCTTTTCTATGGTAGTTTATGATAAGATATTGAATATAGTTCCTGTGCTATACTGTAAATCCTTGTGTATTTTATATATGTTAGTGTGCATCTGTGATTCCACACTTTCAATTTATCTGTCCACTGCCCCATAAATATATATATATATATATTTTTTTTTTAATCTTTTTTGGGCTGTGCCCACGGCATATGGAAGTTCCTAGGCTAGGGGTCAAATTGGAGCTACAGCCGCTGGCCTACACCACAGTCACAGCAACGCCAGATTCAAGCTGTGTCTGCAACCTATACCACTGCTTACTGCAATACTGGATCCTTAACCCACTGAGCGAGGCCAGGGATCTAACTTGCGTCTTCATGGATACTAGTCAGATTCATTTCCACTGAGCCGCAACAGGAACTCTTAAATGTGTATTTTAAAGCAATTGACACTTCTGATATTTAAAGCAATGTGGTAAAGAATCCACCTGCCAAGCAACTAATCACAGCCTAAAGCATCCTCTTGTCAAGTGTGCTTTCCCCAGAAGACTTGCCTCTAATATTACCTGGTGGTGGAGAGAGGGAGCCCGCAAGGGGAGGGAAGGGCTGGCTGGTTAAGATCTCTTCAGTTCTTGCTCCATGGCTTGAGGATGGGGTCATTGTATGTTTATTCACATAGGCAACAAATAGCATGTTGAGTGTCTGTTCTGAACCAGACCCTGTTCCAGGGATACTAGGGAGAAGTCAGGTGAAGAAGACAGATAAAGCCCCTGCCCTCAGCAAGCTTAACTTTCCGGTAGAGGAGAGGGACAATAAACATGTCATCATAAATTAGGACATCCAGGTAGCCATATGTGCTGGTGGGAAATATAAAATGGGGATGCAATCGCGAGCTAGGAGGGGCCACTTAGGTTTGGGTGGTCAGAGAAGGCCTCAGAGGTGACAAAGTGAGCAAAGACTTCAGCAACCAGTAAAAAACAGGCAGACCAGTAAAAAACAGGCAAAGTTGTGGGGCAAAGGGAGGGATCAGGCTGATCAGGTTTGAGGACCCAAAAGGAGACCAGAGCTCTGGAGAGTATTAGGCAAGGAGAGGCAGGTCAGAGAGATAAGCAAAGGCCAGAACATTTGGTTCTGTGGAGGCCAGGGCAAAACTTTGGGGTTCATGCTTTAAGCAAGAGAGAGAAATGATTGGATTTCTGCTGTGAAAAGATCATTCCTGCTGTGGCTCAGTGGGTTAAGAACCCGACTAGTATCCATGAGGACGCGGGTTCGATCCCTGGCCTCGCTCATTGGGTTAAGCACCTGGAGTTGCCGTGAGCTGTGGGGTGTGTTGCAGATGTGGCTTGGCTCCAGCGTCACTGTGGCTGTGGTATAGGCTGGGAACTGCAGCTCTGATTCGACCCCTAGACTGGGGACTTCCATATGTCACAAGAGCAGCCCTTAAAAAAAATATATCACCCTGACAGCTATGTGGAGAGTGGAAGTAGGGAGTTTTGATGAGAGGTTGTGGCCGAAATGCAAGGAAGAAATGACAGAACCTTGGCCCAGGAGTGAAGCAGTAGAGGTCGGGGTGTGTACCTGTGTAGACAAGGAAGATCATAGTCTTCTCCAGTCAAGTCCTCTTGTCCCTCACCCTTTCCAGCCAATCTTAACTCTCTGGGCATTTTATCGGTGAGTTTTCCCACTGTCCGATCTGAGAGATGCCTCCAGAGAAGGAAAAACCCTCCTTGGGTTCCATCGCCTCACTTTCGAGCCACTCTCTTCCCAGACTGTCAGGAAGTCCTTCTTGGTGTCTACCCTTCCCCTTCCTGCTGTGACCTATTTTTGAGAGAGGGGCAAAAGTGGGCAGAGACTCGGGGGTCAGGAGAGGTCCTCGGCTGTACCCCACCTGAAGGAGGTGGAGAGGACAGGAAATCAAAGTCCGGATATCCAGTCTGGAGGCCACGGATGAGCTGTTATTCTATTTTCGTTTGCCTGCCTAATCCCCAAACCCAGCTCCCCCACGCTGGCACCCTGGGAGTGCTCCTCAGATCTCCAAGTTTGGGAATCCCTCCTCTCTCTCCCTTCTCTAGCTGCAGATGAAAGAAATAAATCACCAAGCGCCCCCCCCCCCAGCCTCCTCCTCTCTGTCATCCTCTTATCACCTCTCCTAAACCATTTTCTTTCTTCTACTCCATCTCCTTTCCGAGGCTCTAGATTTCTGCCTTTCATCTTGGAGGTGATAGAAAAGGCAGAGAGATGACTTGGTCTGGCCCACATTCGGAATTTTCTCGTGTGATTCTAAGTCCACAGAACCTCACTCCTTGCAGTGCCTGCCCATCCCAGATGTGACTCTGCCGAGAGCAGAGCTTTGTAAACTCTGAGGAGCAGGGCTGCCTTCGCTTCAGAAAAACAGAGGGGAAAAAAGACAAAGAAGCATTAAGGACAAAACTCTGGAATCTGCTCAAACGGGTTCTGAGACCCTGCAGGCTTCCCTCCAAGGTGTTCTCGGCGCTCCAAAATGGAGGGCACTAGGACCTGGGGTGGAGTTCCCTTAGGTCCCAGGAAAGCTGTTTTCCGCCCTCCCTCGGGCTGGTGCTAATCTGCGCGGCTGCAATAATGGTGCTGGGGGGTGGGGGGGGCTGCGTGCGCGCTGCCATCCAAGACCCACCCCCCTCAAGGCTCACCTCTGACCTCTCTCTGCAGCTCAGGTACCAGACAGCGATGAGCAGTTTGTTCCCGATTTCCATTCAGAAAACTGTGAGTAGAGGGCCCCGGGTAGAGGGCATGGGGAGTGGGGGAGGGCAGGAAATGAGTCATAGGGATAGAGAATCACAAAAGATCAACTTGTTCTCTGCTCCAGAAAAGGGTGAAGGCCAAGGCCCCCCACTCTTGGGTTTGACTCCAAGACCAGTTCGTAACCAGGAAGTGAAGACCTTGGTTCAAACCGGGCCTTGCCCTTCCTAGCTCTGTGACCTTGGAGCAGGCACTACATCTCTCTGATCTTCCATTTTCTTATTTCTGAAATGAGGGGCCTGGCCCAGTGGAGCAGAGTCTAGTTCTACCACTCTAAGTTACATTGGTGCAACTAGGGGCACTTTGACCTCCTAGGAGACCTGTGGCAACGTCCGTTGACATTTTGGGTTGTCACAGCGGAGGGTGGGGAGCTACTGGCATTTAGTGGGTAGAGGCCAGGGATGCTGCCCACATCCTGCAGTGCCCAGGACAGCCCCCATGCCAGAGAATTATCTGGCCCAAATGTCACTAGTGCCACTGTTGAAAAACCCCGCTTTCGTGTCAGACGCTCTCAGCTATCTTCACCCGTGAAATGAAACAGCACAAATAACCGACAACGAAACAGTTGAATGCAGGTTTTGACTCTCACGTTTGCCGGCTTGGAACCAACTCTTTGCTGCTCAGCCTGGTGGCTGGAGTTTGCAGACCCAGCAGGGACCATAGGAAAGGCCAATGTTCTTCACAGATAATTAGGAGCATGTGTATGATGCTAGTCAGCTGACATGCAAGTGGGCTAACCTCCAACCTTAACCAGAAAAAGAAAGATTCTTTATGACCCCCCAAAAGAAAACATTTCTCTCCCGTGGAATTTTCCAGAGCAGTCAGGAAAACCACAGGCCCTTGGTGGGGAGGTGCTCACTCCTACAAAGGTGTTTTTTTAGGAGCTGGAACAGCATTAAGTGTTGAACTTTAGACAGTTTCTTTGGTTCATATTGGACATTAGCCTGATGTGTGAAATGAGACGTGATGTAAACAGCCAGACTGTTCTTGAGAGTGTTTGTGATTCTCTGAAAACTGAGACCCAGGGAAGGGCTCTGAGGCTGTACCAGTCACCCAGCTCCTCCTCAAAGAGCAGAAGGTGTCAGAAGCTCTTCCTGCCTCTTGTGTGACACTTTCTGGCCTTGCTCTGCCTCCCCTGACCCCCGCAGTAGCTTTCCACAGCCCCACCACCAGGATCAAGAAGGAGCCCCAGAGTCCCCGCACCGACCCGGCCCTGTCCTGTAGCAGGAAGCTGCCCCTACCCCACCACCATGGCGAGCAGTGCCTTTATTCCAGGTGAGCCCCAGCCCGGCCCTGGGGAAAGGTTGGATGGAGGAGGAGGAAGACGGGGTGGGGGAAGGCAGCCGCGAGCCGCCAAAGCGGTTGAGACACAAGTTAGACCACAGAAAGGATTTCTGAGCTCCTGGTAATGTAGTAATATAATATAACTCAGGAGTTAGGATGAAAAATGCAGCAGGGGATTCAAGGGATGTGTGTTAAGGCCAGGGAAGAGCGTTTCCCCTGGAGAAGCCGCTGTCCACCCCAACCCAGTTGCTCAGGCCTGGGGAGAGGTGTTCTTAAGCTTACAGCCAGCTTCGGGATTAAGGAAGGAGAAGAGTTGATTTGGGGCCCAAGTCTGGCTCACACTGGTCCTGTCTCGGCACCCTCTACTCTTCTCCCATAATCCCTGACTTCCCAGAGGATGAAGTGTTCAAAGAAGCTCGCCCAGCTTCTCTGCCCCCTCACCCCTGTCTCACCCTCACCTCCAGTGCCTATGACCCCTCTAGACAAATCGCCATCAAGTCACCCGCCCCTGGTGCCCCCGGACAGTCGCCCCTGCAGCCCTTTCCCCGGGCAGAACAACGGAATTTCCTGAGATCCTCTGGCACCTCCCAGCCCCACCCTGGCCATGGGTACCTCGGGGAGCATGGGTAAGGAGACAAGTACACCCGGGTCCCACGGTTTTTTTCACAATCCCTGAGTGTTCTCCATCATCCTTAAGAGACCAGGGCAGGGGGGGAGGAAGGGATATTGACATCTGCCCCCCCACCCCATTCTGCCCCCCACCCCAACACACACACACTGGAGCCCTCTCTAATCTCTAATCTCTGGGAGAGGCATGCATAAAGAGGACTTCGTTTAACATTCTTTTGTCTTCCTTCTCCATCAAACCACATCCAGCTCCGTCTTCCAGCAGCCCCTGGATGTCTGCCACTCCTTCACATCCCCTCAGGGAGGGGGCCGGGAGCCCCTCCCAGCCCCCTACCAACACCAGCTGTCGGAGCCTTGCCCCCCCTACCCCCAGCAGAGCTTCAAGCAGGAATACCTTGACCCCCTGTACGAACAGGCTGGTCAGCCGGCAGTGGGTCAGGGTGGAGTCAACGGGCACAGGTACCCAGGGGCAGGGGTGGTGATCAAACAGGAGCAGACAGACTTCTCCTATGATTCAGGTAAGAGATGCTTCTGGGAAGGGGGTGGAGGGGTTTTGGTGGGATTGTTGGGTGGGGTGGCATGTGATAAAAGGGACAGTTCCTTTAAACTCAGAATGTCTCCCCTCGAGTTTTTTTTTCCCCCCCTTCCTCTCTGTTTACCAGTTTCAACCCACCCACCTACCACTTTTCATAGATTCAAAAGAACTGTCACTCTCAGCAAACCTATATTCGGATAAAAATAAGTGGGTTAGCTAGGTCTTTGCCCTCAGATAGCTTGTGACTTGATAGGAAAGTTAAGGCATTTCTTCGTGTTTCTGTTTAGCAGGTGTTTGGGGTTTAATTGGGGTTCGATTATTGAAGTGAAGATACTGTGCCAGGAACATGAGTGTGTGTACCTGGATGACACAAAGATGAATAGGACATGTCATTGGTCCCTGGTACCCACAGAAGCTTAAAAATATAAAGGGATTTGGATGAAGAGAAACATGAACTTGAAACTAGCCAGGCTCACAGTCCCCAACTGGAACACAGGGTTCATGTGTGGTGTCCACTTCCTGTTCAAGCCTCCGGGCTGGATGACCCACCATCCTGGCCAGAGCTGGGTACCAGAAATACGGACTGCATTTTTTTTTTTTTAGGGCCACACGCACAGCATATGGAAGTTCCCAGGCTAGGGGTCAGTCAGAGCTGCAACTGCACAGCCACAGCAACTCGGGATCCAAGCGTTGTCTGCTACCTACACCACAGCTCAAGGCAACACCAGATCCTTAACCCACTGAGCCTTAACCCACTGAGTGAGGCCAGGAATCAAACCTGCATCCTCACGGATACTAACTGGGTTTGTTACCACTGAGCCACAATGGGAAATCTTGGACTGTTTTAAATTCTAGTTCCACCTGGCTGTTAACTGGAGTGAGATGCACTCAACCATGTTTGTAAACAGCTGTAGCTCAAAGCCTGCAAGCGCCCATGAAAAGGCCTAGAAAACCTTGGCTCCTGTTACATTGTTACCAGCTCCAAATTTGAGTTTATCTGCAAACTTGCATGAAAAAAAGAAAAATTCAGAGATTAGACTCAGAGAGCTTTTGAATTTCCCTTTTCCTGGTGCCCAGTCTTTTGGGGGGGGGGGAAATGAGCCCCAAACAGGCTCCCCCAGCGAAAACCAGAAGGGAACACCTCTCCTCTAGCCCGAGCCCTAAGCCTGAGCGGAGCCGGGGCAGGGAGATGGAGGAAGGAGGAGGGAGACGCTCTTGCCGCTGACCTTCAAAGGCTATAGACCGGAGGAGATCGTGTTACTTGCCCTTGAACTCCTGCCCCTCCCCCTTCAGCTTCCTCTGGATGGAGTCAGGAATTCCATTCACAAAATGGAGGCATGAATGAGCCCACCCTCCCGCCCCCTCCCGGAGGTGTCAGGTTTCAGCATCTCATTCATAGGTGGGAGTGGAGGAGGTAGGGCAGGAAGGGGCTGGCACTTCAACGGATGGCTTCACACCGCAGCCTCCTCCAGATAGGGTGGGGAGGTGTCAGTCCCGTGGAATGGAATGAAATAGTGGACTGTCTCTGCTGTCAGACCTGACAACCACACTGCCTGGTGTGCCCACTGCTGCCTCTTCCACAGATAGGCATGCATGTTCTCTCTCCGCCCCCCTCCCCCCCATCCTCCCTCACACGGGCACTGGGCTGAAACCTGCCCTGTAGACCGGACATCAGCCCCATTCCAAGGGAATCTTAGGCTGGGACACTGAACCCTTTCCCCGGAGGTTCATCTCTACCCCCCCTTCTTCCAGCTAGAGTCACAGGAAACAGCTGTTCCCTGGAATCTTGGGCCTTGTGGAACAGCTTTGCCCAGCCCCAGCTGCTGCCATAGGCCCTCTGGCCCAGCCCTCAGGCTGAGGGCTTCGAGACTTGCACCAGCCCTGAGTGAACTTCCCCTGGGATTGGGTGTAGGCAGGTTGCTGGGAAAAGAACTGGAAAGGAGGCTGGCAGGAAGAAGTTCTTTGTGTGCTCATATATGTGCGTGTGCAGGCTGTTTTGTTTTGTTGGCTGCCCTCAGCCTGTGGAAGTTCCCGGTCCAGGGATTAAACCCACTCCACAGCAGGGACAATGTGGAATCCTTAACTCATAGCATCACCAGGAAGAAGTTTCTTGAATGTGTGCAGGACTGCCGCCCCCGCCCTCACCCCAGCCACCTTTCCTCTTTCTTCCTCCCTAGATGTCCCTGGATACGCTTCAATGTACCTCCACACGGAGGGCTTCTCCGGGCCCTCTCCCAGTGATGGGACCATGGGTAAGGCAGCCCCTTCCCTCCCTTGCCAAGCCCTCCAAGCTGGAGGAGGGAGTCTTGCCTTGGGGAGGGGCTTCTGGCCAGAGGTCCCTCTGGACTCTCTGGGGTTTTGTATCAGTGAACCTCCAGATCTGAGTGACTCCCAACTTCCTCTTCAAGGCTATGGCTATGAGAAACCTCTGCGACCGTTCCCAGATGATGTCTGCATCGTCCCCGAGAAATTTGAAGGTCAGAGAAGTGACTGTCCATCAGAGGGTCAGGGTCTTATCCATACCCCCCGCCCACCCCAGGAATCTCATCACATTACATTTTATGAGAACAAGCCTGGGGAGACCCCTGCAGCAAGGGGACTGGGTTGCTTGGGGCAACAGGAGGTACAAGTCCTACACTTCCTATTTCCTGTGTTCCCCAGGAGACATCAAGCAGGAAGGGGTGGGACCCTTCCGAGAGGGGCCACCCTACCAGCGCCGGGGTGCCTTGCAGCTGTGGCAGTTTCTCGTGGCCCTGCTGGATGACCCAACAAACGCCCACTTCATTGCCTGGACCGGCCGGGGGATGGAGTTCAAACTAATTGAGCCTGAGGAGGTGGGCCTAGCAGACGTTCCCACTTCTCCTCCCAACAGCTTTGGGGCCTAGAGACGAGAGAACCTGGAAACTGGTTGCAAGTGGCTTCACCAGTACCTCTGCTTTATTTACCCCGAGTTCCTGCCAAACTGGCACCTGTGGGCTGGTACTTAGCTGCAGGGCCAGCTGAGCATTTGCACCAAGAATCTCAAGTCCTCTTTCTGTCCTGACCCCATATTTCCTCTGCTGAGCTGGCATTGCCATCCCCAAACTGTGTCTTCCTGTCCCCAGGTCGCCCGACTCTGGGGCATCCAGAAGAACCGGCCAGCCATGAATTATGACAAACTGAGCCGCTCACTCCGATACTACTATGAGAAAGGCATCATGCAGAAGGTCAGGGGCTAAGGGTCCAGGGACAAGGGGCTGAGGGGGCGGTGGCTGTGGGAAGGGGTTGGGGGCAGGAGAGCATTTCTCATCCAGTTTGAAGAAGTCAGAGAAGTCAAGAAACTGTGGACAAAGCTGAGATTTCCCTCCCAAAAAAGTAATAAACAGGAGTTCCCGTTGTGGCTCTGCTGGCTAAGAACACCAGTAGTAGCCATGAGGATGCAGGTTTGATGCCTGGCCTCACTTAGGGGCTTAAGGATCTGGCGTGGTTGTGGCTGTGGTTGTGCCGTAGGCCTCAGCTGCAGCTCCAATTTGAGCCCTAGCCTGGGAACTTCCATATGCCACAGACGTGGCCCTAAAAAAGGGGGGGAAATTATTATTTATTTTTTGCTTCTTTTTAGGGTCACACTTGCAGCATATGGAAGTTCCCAGGCTAGAAGTCAAATCCGAGCTACAACTGCTGGCCTGTGCCACAGCCTCAGCAATGCCAGATCTGAGCCACGTCTTCAACCTACTTGTTTCCGCTGTGCCACAGCAGAAACTCCCCCCCAAAATTTTTAAAGGATAAACAGTAACCAAAAAGCCTAAAGCATGGGAAGGTTGAGATTTGAGAACACAAATTATGACGGGAGGCAGCTTTTTAGAAGAACCAGGGAATTCCTGCTGTGGCGCAGTCGGTTAAGGATCCAGCTTGTCTCTTGTGAAGGTGCCGGTTCAGTCCCCAGGCACAGGTGCAGCCGAAATGAGCCAGCAGAAGGAGGAGAAATGTACCCCACATTGATATCCTGGGCCTGGAGGAGGCTGCCCTCACCCTGACCCAGGCCTCTCTCCCCACAGGTGGCCGGCGAGCGTTACGTGTACAAGTTTGTGTGCGAGCCCGAAGCCCTCTTCTCTCTGGCCTTCCCGGACAATCAGCGTCCAGCTCTCAAGGCCGAGTTTGACCGGCCGGTCAGTGAGGAGGACACAGTCCCTTTGTCCCACTTGGACGAGAGCCCCGCCTACCTCCCAGAGCTGGCTGGGCCCGCCCAGCCCTTTGGCCCCAAGGGTGGCTACTCTTACTAGCTCCCGGCGGCTGCTCCCCTGCCGCCGGCAGGTGCTGCCCTATGTACATAGAGATGAATCTGGTGTCGGGGAAACCCCCACTCTGAAACCCACAGATGTCTTTGGAGCAGATCCTCTCTGCCCATCAGTCACCCCGGCCCGGCCTCTGAGTTGCTCCCCAGGGTCGATGGGAAGGCAAAGTGGAGACACGACGGGTGTGAAGGTGGCATCGCGGAAACTCCTCCGGGAGCTCCACTTCCGGCCTCTTCCTAGGTCTTGCCTAGAGGCCAAGCCCAACTCTCTCCCCCATCACGGCGAACAAGAGTTTGTTCTGTTCAGGGGGACAAAGGAGCTTCCCTCACTTCACCCTGGTGGAGAAGGGGGCATTGGGCTCCCCTGATACCCCGCGGTGGGGAGAGAGCAGCCTGCATCCTGCGCTCCACTCCAGGCTGTGGCCCTGGAGGGTCCTGCTTGGCGGTTCTTGGTGCTCTGTGTTCCCGGAGGCAGGGGGAGGCCGAAGTGAGGAGCCTGGGATGGGGGAGAGGTTGCTGGGTGGAGGCAGGGAGGGCTGGGCTCTGCCTTTCCTAGGCCCAGGCCTGGGATTTTCACCCCCACCTCCACTACATCCGCCAGACCCTAATAAAGGCCCCTGCTTCTCCTGTTAGTTCTCCTTTGTCCTCTTTGTAATCATCAGAGAAGGACCTGGGGTTGCAAAGAACTCTGGCCTTGGGGGCAGATGACCAGAGTTTGAGGCCTGGCCCTGACACTTAACTTCCTATATGGGTTTAGGCAAAAACAACTGACCTCTTGACTTTTTCCTCTGAAATCTGGGCTCGGTGATACCTGCTCTTTCCCCCTCCCAGGATTATGGTGTAAGGATTGCAAAATCATAGACAAAGGGGATGTTGTAATCTGGCCTGGTGCCTGTTGGTCATCTGCAGCGCGGTTCCCGCAGCTATCTCCCTGCTCAGGGCGGGGAAGCGGGGCAGGTAGGGCTACTGAGCTTTGAGGCCCTCCCAGAGCTTCCTCGGGCCAGGTTTGGCCTGTGCTGTGACCACAGTTGTTCCCGTGACCACGTTATCCACAGTGTCTCCCCTCCTACGTGGTTCCAGGTTGCTGTTTTTGCTGAAGTTGGGGACAAGAGTTTGTATGGAGGATCTGGAGACGGGAAGAAAGACCCCAGGCAGGAGGGTGCAAGGAGGCTGGTCCTGGCCAGTAAAGCGCACACTAGACCTTAGGAAAGGGGAGGGGGAACGCCATGGATTCTCCTTACCCAAATCTGAGGGAGACCAGAACCCTGGGTCAAGTTTTCAGGGCTAAGGGAGGCCAGGTTGAAAAAGGGTGACACTTAGAGGTGTGACAGTAGATATGACAGAGGTGGCTGTGGAGGTGGGAGGGGCAGAATGGGTGGTTCTAGACCCAGCCCTTGTGTCAACAGCTTCCTCAGGACCAGGCTCAGGTGAAAACAGGTGCTCTCCATCCACTGAAGTCAACCTGAGGGCACCGCTGCTGCGCTGAGGCTGGGCGGGCCGACCCCGTTACTGCCTGGCCCACTGTTAATGCCAAGACCGCGGGAAGACAAGCCTCTGTGTCTTTGTGTGTGTGTTTTTCCCTAGAAACAGAAAACATAATGTGCTGACATTTGTAATTTAGAGCAAAGAACAGAACATTTTAAGAAACAAAAATATATGATTTATTTGTACACAAAAGCCAAAGTATTGTGGTGAGAACGTTAAAGGTCAACTGGAAACCCCAAGGTCCCCAGTATGTGCACATGAGGTGAGGCAAGGCTTTAGGTGAGAAGCAGCGATCTAGAAAAGGTTTCCATGGGCTGAGGCACGTGACCTGTGCCCCCTGAAATGCTCACTAACAAGCCACTCCTCACAGCTCTGTTCAAATCTTCACACTTGGAGTGCACTGCTGAGGAGAGGAGATGCTACTGCTGCCCCAACCGCCAGAGAGAATTCTCCAGCTGAAGGAGAGAAGCCAAAACCAAATCGTGCTCCGGACGATGCAGGTGAACCCTAGAGCAAGGCGCCTGAACCAGCAGCAGTGCTTCCACGTGCCCTGTGGGGCTGGTTCCCCGACACAGACAAGCACAGACTCAACACAGGGGCAGGGCAGGAAAGTCCGGAGCCAGGCTCCCGCAGGGATGGAGTAAACAGCACACTTTAATGGCCGAGAAGATTCCAGCTCCCTGCACGAAGACCCACATCCTCTCCTGGGTTGTCACTCAACCTCGGAAATATTGGTTCAAGGAAGAGAAACAAGGTCCCCATTGTGTGGGAGCAGCAGGCGAGTCCTTCCCAATCTGGCCCAGAGCCCCCTTCTCCCTGGAGCAGGCTCCTCAATACCGTCTGCATGCTGTTTCCTGATGGACAGTCATGTCAGGCCTCAGCCATGTTGTCATAGCAGAAAAGTGACCCCAGATCTTGGGGGAGATGTTTAAGGAACACCCACAGAGCTGGGGTCCTTCTTTTTGCTCACCTAACCTAGGAAGAGGACCAGCTGGCTGGTCTCTCAGCCTTGGCTTGTTAAACATTCACTTCTCAGCTTCAGCTTAAACCCCACAAACTTCCCTCCTTGGGGGTGATGACCCCAGAGGTACCAGGGCCATTGGTGCTGGTTACTCAGCTGAGATGGGCAGGCTGCCAACCAAGCCCAGAGTTTAATCCAAAATTGGAGAGACCTGGATTGGAATTAAGACTGGGGAGCTGCGGAGTTCCCTGTAACGGCTCAGCACTGTCACTGCTATGGCTCGGGATCAATCCCTGACCCAGGAACTTCCACATGCCATGGGTACAGCCAAAAAAATAGAAGACGGGGGAGCTGGGTACCCAGCCCATTTCCTCCTCAGTTTCCTCCGTCAGTACCTACGCTGTCTCTCCCCACAAGGCCTTAAAGATTAGCACGTAAAGATCTGTGCTCAGCTGCTGTCCTGGGCTTCTGGAGAGGCACACCAGAAATGACAAGGGCTCGCTCAGCTCAATAAAGGAGTGGGGCCCTACAGTCAGCAGACTCTGCTAGGTCGTTTCCGAATTCTGTCTCTGGGTGGTTGGTTTGCTGCCCAATGACAGCGTACGTTCCTGTATCTCCTAGTACATCCTACAGTCTCTTCTAGTGTCCAGCGTACCATCATCTAGTACTTGCACAATTTACAGCATTTCAGAACTTACTTGGGGAGGGAGGTGAGAGGCCGTTCGGGCCATAACACAGGACGTGCCCAATAACCATACAAGACCAACTTTCCAGAAGTTCCACGTCCTGGCCTGGCAGCAACTGCCTGATTGATGTTCCAGAGCCTTCTCAGGAAATGTGAGAGGGGCACTCAGAGGTGGCCATTCCCCAACAAGATGCTAAGAGAAAACCATGAAGCATGAGGCAGGGAGCACAGATGCTGGGCAGCACAAACCAGCTCGGCTCTGAGAGGTGTGAGGTTGCTTTTCAGTTTGAGGCAGAAGAAGGGAGGTTCTGACCAAAAAACCTTTTGTTAAAGACCTCAGAGGGATAAAAATAAAAACAAAGTAAACTGAAAGTTGTATCCTTACTTGCATGTTTTCAAAGGAAATAGGAGATGCTGCATGTTGTGACCGTGGCGGTGTGAGAGGGAGCCAGGGAGAGGCTTCTGTATTCAACAGGCAGCATGTGCAACCACTCAGGCGCCTGTGCGGTGGACGTGGCTGATCACGGGGCAGTCAACGGCAGGGCCGGGGCAGCGCCGGTGCTGAGAGCTAAGGCTGGGGGGTCTGGCCGTGGGTCACCTCCCAGCCCGAAGAGGCCCTGGGCTCTGGTTTCAGGGGACTCTTCACTGAAGCCACAGATACTAAATCTCCCGGCCCTGAGCCCAAGCGAATACCCTAACCTTTCAGCTAAAAGAAACAGCCACAGAAAACCATTTTTGTTTCCTTAAGAAAATAAATATTTCTAGGAAGTTAAGCAATAGGACAGGGGCCAGACAGGGGCAGGAAAGGGGGCCAGCACTTTCACTGAGCTTCATGATTCGCTCCTCCAGAGAGGTATCAGCTAGGGCCTTAGGGTCCTCCCCAAGTCCAGGAGTCAGATGCCCTGGACTCCCCCTTCCCATCCTAGGGTTCCAGAAGTTGCTCCCTTCTTGCAGACGATGCAGCGGACCCCCGTGTTGGCTGTGAGTCCCTCTGGCCCCAGTACCTTGGGGTGGTGAGGCTTGGAGGCTCTGGTCAAACCAGGCGTAAATCCCTGTCTCTATTTTTACCACCAGGGAAGAAATGAGAGTCAAGTTTAGGAAATGCCCAGTTCAGATATTCAGTCACTGGACAGCTGTATCCTCAGGACCTGCATCAACAAGAGCGAGGCCAAGCCCTGGCCCACGGCTGTAGGAGAGGCAGACAGACTCCTGCAGTTCAGCGCCGCCGGAAGGCTCGGGATATTCTCCAGGCATTGGGTTCCTCATAGCGGTTGTACAAGGGTTCAAGACGCTGCTGCTTCTTCTGCTTGCTGAGCTTGGTCGGGTCGGAGACCTTGAAGAAGGCTGGAGCAAACTCCACAAGCCACCGGGGGTCGATGGTGGTGACCTCACGCATGTACTCCTTTGTGGTCAGCACCAGCTCGTGGTACACCACCCTGAGTGGGACAGAGACAGGGCTCAAGCCTCCCACACAGGCCCCGCTCCCCGCTCCCCTGGCGGGCCTCAGCTTAGCTTACATTTGACTCTCTTACCTCCCCTGCCGGCCCCCTAAGGAGACCACTGTCTCTATTTACAATGGGCACGCCCAGTACCGAGGAGCCCGTACACCTCTAACCGCAAGAAAGCTGCCGGTTCCAATGAGTTAAGTGACACGGAGCCAATCACATCCCTTCCCTGGACCTCAGTCTCCTGTTCTGTGAAACGGGAGGGTGGTTTTCTAGGCTGTCTCCACAGAACTCCAAGGCCCTGAAGGGGACCTCAGAAGCTGCCACAGGTTGCTGGGGAAAGCCAAGCAGGCCATGCTCTGTGTCTCCAGCCCTCCTCCATCACCATGGTGGGAAGTATGGTGGGATATAGTTTTAACTCGGTTTTACATGAGCGGCTAAGATTCCTGTTTTTTTTTTTAATGTTACTTAAAAATTTTTAACCACCTCACAGATGATCTCTAAGATCCTTTCCAGTTCTCAGCCCTACAATTTTATTTCTCTCAAAAGGGCCTGATATTGCATCTATTGGACTTCTGCTGCTCTAAAAATATAAGCAGGAGTTCCCTTCATGGCTCAGCGGTTAACGAACCTGACTAGGATCTACGAGGATGTGGGTTCAATCCCTGGCCTCACTCAGTGGGTTAAGGATCCAGTGTTGCGGTGTGCTGTGGTACAGGTCACAGATGCGGCTCGGATCTGGCGTTGCTGTGGCTGGGCCATAGGCTAGCAGCTGTAGCTCCCATTCAACCCCTGGCCTGGGAACTTCCATATGCCGTAGTTGTGACCCTAAAACGCAAAAAAAAAAAAAAAATTAAAAAAATTAAAATAAAAATATAAGCAATGTTAGAGTAGGAAGTGTGGGGGTGGGTGAAGACACAAACACAAAGTTGCCAGTAGATTCCACAAGTTCTCTGCTCAGAACAGTCCCCAGAACCCAGGCCCGCCCACCTACCATTCGGGCTGCCTGTTGAAGAGAGCACTGGAAGGATGGATGTAGACCACCTGCTGGTCGATCAGAGTCCGGTAACCCTCCTGCGGGTCTTTCTTGGCAGCGTTCCGGAAGAATCCACTGCAGATGGCCTTCTGCACTCGGACGGTGGACTTACCACAGGAGACCACATCCAGCTTGTGTCTACCGGGAGAATAAGTCACGAGAGGAGGACAAAGATGTGAGACTACGCCGCCTTCGGAGGCTCTACCTTCCAGATAGAGCCCCTTCTTGAGGTCCCCAGAGTAGGCACCAGGACCCTTCTTTAATCTCTAGGTGCACCACAGAAGCAGCTCTACACGGCGGCCAGGATGGCTGCCATAAGACCCAGACACTCTGCCTAGGTTATATAATTCAACCCAACTAATAATGTTGCAGATACTTGTAAACAAAGAGTATCTGCAACAACCAGTAAGTTATCTTTCTCTTAGGAACTCTCTGAAGTGATTCCGAGCTGCATCCTTCCCTGGGGAGGAGTACCACAGACACGGAAAAGCTGGAGGAAAACAGTATGTGAGGGGCAAGAGTAAGGGCACCTGCAGCCTCATGGGTACATCCACAGGTGACGAGACATGGCATGCAGGAGGCTCAAGTCGAATGTGAGACGTCACCAGACATTACCTGTCCATTATGCCTAACATCTGCTTGCGAATGTCCTGGGCCCGGCGCAGAGAACGAGCCTGAATAAAGTTCTCATAGCACCAGGGGTTGGAGAACTTGTTATTCTTCCAGGAGTTGTACACGGCCAGCAGGGTGAGGTGGTCCCCTTCAGTCTGGTGGAATTTCGCCTTCTTCTGATCTGCAAGGGCTTGTTTATCCTGCAAGCAGTGGGGAGAGGATCATTTTCCACCCAACTGCTACTAACTGAACATCTAGCAGTTCTGGGGAGACCCTAATGGCCCTGTCAAGTGTCCATATTAAGCACTGGAGAGCGGCAACAGGCTAATTTCACCCAACTTCACCTGACCCTTATCTGAACGTGGGTCTGCGCGCCCTACCTTGGGCCTGTAGAAGACGTTCTGCACAGACAGCATGGACACAATGGTCAGCATTTCTTCACTGCAGCCTAGGTGCACAGACATGATCAGCATTTTGCACAGCATTGGCTCCAGAGGGAACTCTGCCATCTAGAGGGAGAAGAAGAAACTACAATTGCTTCCCTGTGGAAGACCCATCTGGAGACACCAGTGTGAAACGCCAGTCAGAATGGGTAACAGACCACAGAGGTTTACCCAAGCATGATGATGTGGGATGCCTGGCTCTATCAGAAGAAAACAGGGGTTTTTGTTTTGTTTTTTAATTTTCCAAATACACAACAATAAAATGTTCATAACCAAGAACATAAATGCTGTTGAGATAGATGGGAATTTTGCAGACATCTTTTCAAATTAAAGCTAGACTCAACAGTATATCACAAGGTAAAATTAACTGGATTTCTTTTTCTGTAAAGAAGAAACAGTTTTAAGTGACAGTGGAAAATCCAAGTTAAAAAGAGGCATGCAAAATTCTACTCAAAGCTTAACCAGGTGAGTTCCCGTTGTGTCGCAGTGGAAATGAATCCGACCAGTAACCATGAGGGTTCAATCCCTGGCCTTGCTCAGTGGAAAAGGATCCTGTGTTGCCATGAGCTGTTGTGTAGGTCACAGACCCGGCTAGGATCCCGTGTTGCTGTGGTGTAGGCCGACAGCTGTAGCTCCAATTTGATCCCTAGCCTGGGAATCTCCATATGCCGCGGGTGCGGCCCTAAAAAGAAAAAAAAAAAGCTTAACCAGGGCCTCAGAGCTTCATTTTTTACACAGAATAGAGTATGGAAGGTGAGCCAAGGAATCTTCCCCAAAGCACCAGGAATTAGGTCTGTGCCCTACCCTACGGCCCAGGCGAGTAAGTAGGCCCTCGTCGTCCAGGGCCCCCAGCGTGTATAGCTGCTCCATGGCTGTGATCAAGGTTTCCATTGGTGGGGCATCCATGAAGTCAAAGGACAGGAGGTCATTGATGCCCATGGCCTAGAATTAGAAGGAAATAAAGTGTGTGAAGAGAGGGTCACTACTTGCCACCTTCCCCCTTATTTCTTCAACTGCAATTAGGAAGCCACCAAGAAGATTAGTGGTAACATCCAGGGCCAGGCCACACAACAGTCAAGGCTGTTAGAAAGCATAAACCTTCTTGGGAAACTTTGACAAACAGTCTCTCATAATGACAGTACACACAGCTCAACACAAAAATGACATCAATTTAAAAACTGGACAAAGGTAGACATTTCTCCAAAGAAGATATAAAAGTGGCCAACAAGCACAAGAAAAGGTGCTCAGCATTATTAGTAAATAGGGAAATGCAAATCAAAACCACAATGGGATACGACTTCAAACCCACTAGGATGCCTAGAGCTATAATTTAAAGGAAAATAAAAAGAAAGAGAACAAGCGTCAGCAAGATATGGAGAAATAAGAATCTTCATACATTGCTGGTGGGAACGTAAAATGGTGTAGTCGCTGTGGAAAACAATTTGGTGATTTACCAGTAAGTTAAACATAGACTACCAAATGGTCCAGCAATTCCACTTCTAGATACATACCCAAAGGAACTGAAAGTGGGGACTCAAGCAGATACTTGTACATTAATGTTCACAGCGACATTATTCACAATAGCTATAAGGCAGAAACCAGCCATGTGTCTATCAACAGATGAATGCATAAACAAAACACTGCATACACATACAATGGAATATTATTCACCCTTAAGTGAATTTCTACCATACACTACACTGCAAGATTCATGATGAACCCTGAAAACACCATGCTGAATAAAATAAGCCAAATCAAAAGGACAAATGTATAATTCCATTTATATGAGGTACCTAGAACAGGCAAATTCATAGAGACAGAAAGTAGAATAATGGTTATCGGGACAAGAGGGAAGGAAGAAGAGATAGTTTAGTTTAATGGGTACAGAGTTTTGATTTGGGGTGATGAAAAAGTTCTGGAAATGGATCGTAGTGATGGCTGCACAACACCATGAATGTACTTAATGCCAATGAACTAGATATTTTTAAAAGATTACAATAATGTGTTGTGTATTTTACCATAATTAAGAAAAAAGACAATAACCAGCTTGTCCTGACTCTTGCACACATAATTTCTGCTCTACATCTAAGAGGTGCCCTGTACCACATTGCAGGGATAGAAGGAGGATTATGGGAGTCCCCTTGTGCCACAGCAGATTAAGGATCCAGTGTTGTCACTGCTGTGGCTCAGGTTGCTGCTGTGGTGTAGGTTTGATCCTTGGCCCGGGAACTTCCACATGACACAGGCGTGGCCAAAAAAAAAAAAAAGGGCAACTAAGGTACAGTCCCTGCTCTCACAGTTCACGATGGTGAGACATGGACACAAAACCACGACAACACAGTGCAATCTATGACAACACAGTGCAACCTGTATACCTGGCACAGAGCAGCATTCAATACATCTGTGAGCTAATATGATGAATAAAAGAAACAAACGAATAATGCACTATCCAAGTATGTATCAAGAGTGAGGTGGTAGAACCTAAGCTTTCTGTTTCTCTCCCATAATGTGACAGTGACGATAAACACAGCAGGTGTTCAATAAATGTTTACTGTATGAAGAAGAACAAGGAATTATGTTAGCAATCAGTAAGCCCTGTGCCAAGCGCCTTTACCTACATTATCTCATTTACCTTCACAACAGAGATTACTAACAGCCCCTCTCTTTGAGGAAATACAGAGCAGAGGGCCGAGCAAATAAATGTGCCAAGGACACACAGCTTAAAGCAGAAGTTTGAGCCACAGATGCCTTACTGTTCTTACTCCAGAGACTGGAGCAGGTTTTTTTCTGAAGCTCTGTTCAGCCTCTCTTACAGGGAATGAATAATAAATTACAACAGAGTACTCAGCATCAGTGAAGTGCCAGGGCTCCAGGGCAGCATTGGTGTCGGGGGTGGGGGGGTGTTATGCCATCATCTGGGAAATTACTCATGTGGCTCCCCTGCCAAAAGAGAACGAAGGTCCTCACTGGGGACTGACAGAGGAAGAGCGATGATTCAGAATGAAAACCAAGCCTCCAGGGGCCAGTCTGAAACCTGTACTGACAGTTCCCTTGCAAAGTCTCCGGATTGGGGGTTTTGCTTCCGTTCTAAAAGATTGGATCTGAAAGTTAAAGGGCTGCGAGAAGTGAGTTTGTTCACAGTCCGGCACTGATTCGATTTTTCTAATATCCTGTTGGAAAATGCTCCTAACTAAAATCTGTTATAACCAAATATCCTGCTAGTTATGGTGGCAAAAAAAAAAACGTCACAGCACACACGCCAATTTAGCCCCAGATCCGCAGTGGAGAGGCTGTTATCACAGCCATTTGCATTTCACTCAAAGGGACTGGTTCCATGCGGTTACTAAAGTATTTAACAAGGTTCATAAAACTGAGATTCATTTACTAAGGCCATAGGATTGGGCTGTTCTGCCAACCCATTCTAACAAGACAGAGATTTCTACCTTGAGCGAGAGCACTGTGCTTGCCAAGTTGGTTCTCTGGATTTCCGGCACATTGGTGGTCAGCATTTCATCTCGGTAGGCACGTTCTGTGTACAGCCTATAACACTTCCCCGGGCCTGTTCTCCCAGCTCTGCCAGCTCGCTGTTTTGCCTGAGCCTAAAAGGGTGAGCATATAGAAGTAACATATCCATTAAACACTGCTTACCAGCTTTTCCCAGGAAATCTGTTAAAAAGAGGGCACTTAGCAACAGGGAAAATCTGAAATGGGGCTTATTTCACTTCCTTTAGGACCACATCCAAGACTACCAATGCTCTGGGAGTTCCCATCACGGCTCAGCAGTAATGAACCCAGACTAAGTAGCCATGATGACCCCAGTTTGATCCTTGGCCTCGTTCAGTGGGTTAAAGGATCTAGCCACAGCTGGACTGCCACAATCAGTGGCCCAGGAACTTCCATATGGCATGGGTGCAGCCATAAAATTAAAAAACACAGCAAAACAAAAACAAAAACTTAATGCATATATACAAGCTACCAGAAGTAAAAAACTAGGAAAAGATACCCTAAAATGTTAACTGTGGCCCTAACTCTTATGGTAGACTTGAAGATGAGTTCTATTTTCTTTATCAAATATCTGATATTGAACATATATTGCCTTAATAATCAGGAAAATGAAATACTTAACCAAAAATTGCATACTTGCTATCCTAGAATTGCAACCTGAAACAAATATGAAAAAAAGATGGGCAAGAAAGACATCAAAATGATGACAGTGGCTGGTGGTAGTAGGATTATGGGTAATGTCCAAAATAATATAAGATCAGTTCTGTACATAGGGGAGAAGGGTGCTAATTTTTGAAATTAAAAAAAAAAAATGTAGTTTAGTCCTAGGTTGCTAGGAAACAGTGAATAGCAATCTGAAGAGGGCCATTTTCTGACAAAACCATCTGTCTTATAAACAGTATCAGGATTTAAAAATTCTATGCCAGCTCCAAACCAAAGGATGGAGTATGAAAGGTCACCACCTGCTCGAAGGCAGGCAGCAACGACACACCGTGGCAGATGCCACAGCATTCTACAGATGTCTCTCCAGATCAGGGAAGGCAGAGGTAAGTAATTTCTCCGTCACTGCAAGTTGCACATATCACTCCCAGGAGAACTGGTACAGGGCACACATGCCAGGGCCAGGCTGCCCAGGTTTAAATCCTGGTTCCGCCAGCTGTGTAACCTTAGGCAAGTCACTTGACCCTCTTGGTCACTCTCATTTGTGAAATGAGAAAAAGAACAACATCTACCACAAAGGATGTGAAAGTACCCAGGACAGTATCTGGTACTTAGGAAGTGTGTAGGTACCCCACAAGTGTTAGCTGTTACTGCTTCAGTTTCAAAATGAAAACAGCCCTATGATTTTATAGATGATCAAAGTAGTACCTACCTCTTGGAATACATTAAGACAATATACAAGGGTGTTGGGAAGAAAATGTGCTTTACCCATCAGCACAGTGACCAGCCAGCAGCACCACCGAGAAATCCCCTTGGCTAACACTTGGCCTACATGCTTTCAGTCACAGGCACATCCACAATACACTGTGCATAAGCACACAACATCTATTTTTTAACAAAAATTGGATTATACTACTCATGCTATTCTGCAGCTCACTTTTTTCAAATAATAGATCACAGTTACATGCTTATGCCATTAAGTATAGATACGCGACACCATGTTAGTGTCACATAACGTTCTATGGCATGAATTTACCATATTTTATTAAACTACTTCTCTGGCGGAGCTCATTTAGAATTGGTCCAGGTTCCCTCTAATAGAAACAATGCTTCAGTGAACATTCTTTTCCATTACCTTTGAATATATATTCAATCATTTCTAACTTTCAGGTAGTTCTAGAAGCAGAACTGTTAGGTTAAAGAAATGAACTTTTAAATTTTGGATACAGTCTGGCCAAACTCCTCTCAAAAAGGATGATCAGGTTATTCATTTTTAAATATAATTTAGGGAGGAAATTATTCCATAATTACCAAAGAAACATATTATCATTTCATGAATTATTACCATCTCAGCTATCTGTGGCTAAGTGTGACACTTTAAAAAAATAAAATAAAATAAAATAATATATTCTTATTACCTATATTACCTATATTAGGTAATCTAGGGTGCTGGGATGTAAAAATAAAATAAAATAAAATAATATATTCTTATTACCTATATTACCTATATTAGGTAATCTAGGGTGCTGGGATGTAAAAATAAAATAAAATAAAATAATATATTCTTATTACCTATATTACCTATATTAGATAATCTAGGGTGCTGGGATGTAATTTCTTTTTTTTTTTAAGTTCCAGTTTTATGGCGCTTTTTAATGTTGAAATGCTATTTTAAAGAGTAAAAACAATGTTAAAATCTCTGTTATCTTAAGAAAGCAGCCTGTATCTTAATAAAGTTCAAAACACAAAACCATCAAAAAAATTTCAGGAAGGCCCTAACCAGGATTTTCAGAAAAGCTGTCAGGAGAAGCTGCCATACCTGAGAAATAGGAGTCACCACAAGCTGGTCAATCCCTGTCTTGGAATTGTAGACTTTCTGCTTCACGAATCCAGGGTCCACCACATAGTAAATGCCATCAATAGTCAGTGACGTCTCTGCAATGTTGGTGGCAATCACAACCTGCAGGCAAGAGGGACACAGCTGGATTGAGCTGCCCAGACACCCTCCCAAAGGGACTGTGTGGCTCTCCCCCTCCCTAGATAAAAAGGGAGGTGCCTTCATCTTAAGGGCTGGGGAAGGAGGGGGATGCTGGGGGGGGTGGTACCTGAGAGAAATGGAAAAGGAAAAAGCAGCAGCCAATCAAAAGCCAATTTGTGCAAATGGCTACGTAGCTCATTTTCTAGATTCAATGTTGATTACTACAATTTTAATTTTCTAGCACCCTGGGAAAGCAGAGATTTCCTGGCTTCACATGTGCCAGTGCAAAATGAGATTTTCCTTCCCCCACAGGGACATCTGGACTACAAAATGGGCTGTTTATATATGT
Source organism: Catagonus wagneri (assembly GCA_004024745.2). Classification (NCBI taxonomy): domain Eukaryota; kingdom Metazoa; phylum Chordata; class Mammalia; order Artiodactyla; family Tayassuidae; genus Catagonus; species Catagonus wagneri. Next base: position 2,288,154 of record PVHT021183690.1, on the reverse strand, counting down.
GGAACAAGAGGGAGATTTTTTTTTTTCTGATCATAAAATGAACCACAAGGCGGCAGAGAAATTTCACAGTTTGTGTGTATGCAGCAGTATGTGTGATCTAGATTATTGGTCTCAGTTTGGCACTGCCACTGTTCTTCCACCCAGAGGTTCAGACAATAAAACACAACTGCTCGGAAAAATCATTGCTAGGAGGCACCAGAACATCTTGCATCATGCCAGCATCTTACCGGCCCTGAAAGGCTTCTATCGGCAGAGAGAAAGTTACAAAATCCTCTCGAAAAAAAGTGTAATCGCCAGGAACAGAAGACAGGAGAAATCATCTTCCCCCTATCTGCTGCTCCTTCTCCTCATTTCCCTGCTCAGTACCATCTTCCATCCAAGCCAGAAACCTGGTAGTCATTCCTGACTTCTAGCCTCTGCCCTTCCCTAGACCTCCAGGTACTTACTCTGTCTTGACCGTTCTAACTCTTTAATGTTATTCAAATCCATCTGTCTTCCAGATGGTTACTAGACTTTTCATGGTGATCATCTTATAATTATGCAAATGTCAAATCACTTTGTAGTGCCCCTGAACCTAACATAATGTTGTACATCAACCATATTTCAATTAAAAAAAAAACCCATCTGTCTTCCATTTCTAGGTATGTACTCAAGAGAAATGAAAACATATGTCCACTCAAAAACTTGAAAATAAATGTTCATAGCAGCATTATTCATAATAGCTAAAATGTGGAGATGATCCAAAGCCCATCAACTGATGAAAAAAACAAAATGTGGTACATTCTGTTCTGCAACAGAATATTATTATACAATAAGAAGAAATGAAGTACTTACACACAATACAACATGGAGAACCTTGAAAACATGCTAAGTCAAAGAAGCTAGTCCCCAAGGACCACATATTCTATGATTCCATTTATATGAAATGTCCAGAATACGTGAATCCATAGTGACAGAAAGTAGATAAGTGGTTCTCAGGAGCTGAGCAGAGAGGTAAACAGGGGATGACCGCTAAAGGATACAGGGTTTCTTTTGGGGGTGATGAAATTGTTCTAAAAATTAATTGTAGTGATTTACCATTAATGACTAATAGTGATAATGGCTGTGCAATTCTGTAAATGTACTCAAAAAAATTCTGTGAATATGCTAAAGTGTATTGAACTGTATGCTTTAAAAGGACAATTGTATAGCATGTAAATTGTATGGCATATCAATAAAGCTATTACTTTAAAATTCATCTGTCCCCTTTCTCACTGTCTCACACACACTCACAACACAGTCAATTTCAGCTGCTGCAACTACACAGCTCCCTCAACTGGCCCTGCTCTCTCACCCCTAGACCACCACAAGGCTGTTCCACCTACTCGGAACGCATGTTCTCCTGCCCTTATCGCCAAGATGAACACCTACGTGTTCTTTGGGACTAGCTTAGATCCTCACTTTCTGTGAGAATACAGGTTGGATGTTGGCGGGTACCCAACACACTAGGAGCACTTTCACCCTTATGCTTTAAAGGCCTGTCTACTGGTGGATGTCCCACAGCAAGAAGCCTGTCCTCGGACTGTGGCCTGTGTCTACGCCAAAGCCTGGTAGATACTCAGAAAATACTTGCCAAGTGAAGGGAAAAAAGAGGAGAAGCAGGGATCACATACAAGACCCTCACTCCTTAATAAACTGGTTGGACTACTTTCTAAAACGTAATAAACAAGACTCACGAACACCTTAAGCAATCCCCATTAGGGCCAGCTGCATACACCACACAGCTTCCGAGCACAAGGGCCTTGGGTTACCTTTCTGCTGCCAGGTGGCGCTGGGTCAAAGATTCGGGTCTGCATCTCACTTGGAAGCGCAGAGTACACTGGGAGGATGATCAACTCCGGAACGTCAGGTCCCAGGGATTTCATTCGTTCATACAGGATCTCACAGGCAGTATCGATCTCTTCCTGACCGGTCAGGAAGACCAGGATATCACCTAAGAGGGGAATCGGAGCATTAACTGACTTTCGCATTGTGTGTGTGTTCTAGACAGAGGCCATGGTGACATTCACAGGACTCCAAATTATGCAAAACACACTCGTATTCTGACCTCTAACAAATCAAGAGGTATTCACCTATCCATGTTTATTCTGTTTTTATTTAATTTTTAAAAATGTGTCTATGTTTAAATAGATGCATTTAACCCTGCACACCAGTGTTTATATTTTCATCACCACCATTTCAAACATGCAAACCTGAGACCTAAAGAGAGATCAATATTTAAAAAGCACTTTTAAGAAGATGATTGAAAAAGACCCAAGTTAGGACTTTTGGCCTAAGAGGAAGAAAATGCTCTTTCCCCCACCTGGTGGCTCTGTTAAATGGATCTGCATGACAGTGATCAAGCTGGCATCCAGATAATCTGTCTCAGGCTCCTTTGTGTACAAAATTTCCACTGGGTATGTTCGACCTGGGATGGTGAAGATGGGAGCCTCATAGAAGTACTGGGAAAACTTCACTGCATCCAAGGTGGCTGAGGTGACGATCAGCTTCATGTCCTGTCGTTTCTGAACCGTCTAAAGGGAAATGCGACGTGGTTTACTAAAAAAGGACTGCCCAAAGAGGCACGGGTACTCATATCCAATTCTCAGAACAGGCAGAATCGGCAGAAGAAGGGTCACCAAAGAGCACCTAGTTACCTTTTTCAACAGCCCAAAGAGCACGTCAGTGTGAATTGTTCTCTCATGGGCCTCGTCCAACATGATGATCGCATACTGGGTGAGGTCAGGGTCGATCAGGCACTCTCGGAGCAGCATCCCGTCAGTCATGTACTTGATGACTGTCTCGGGGCTGGTGCAATCCTCAAATCGAATGGTGTAGCCCACCTAAAGCAGACAGAAGCTGTAACCTTAGGACACCAACCTCTCCTCTTTGCAATCCCTAGCCCAGACTATTATCCATAATTTTAATAGACAGAACTTGACTAAGATGTATAGTGATTTTCTTATAATCAAATCTGCCTTGGATGTGATCCCAAACAGACCAATGATGACCATGAGAACACTCTTTCCCTCAGGAGAATCCTGAAAAGAAGATAGTATTATTCCCATTTCACAGCTAGAGATCTGGGCCTTTACACTTTCTTCAAGTTCTTTCAGAACAGTTTCGCCACCCACTTACCTCTTGGCCTAAGCAACAACCAAACTCCTCCGACACTCTCTTGGCCACTGACATGGCTGCCACCCTTCTGGGCTGGGTACATCCAATCTTGCCCCTGGAGGTGTAGCCTGCCTCTGCCAGGTACTGGGTGATCTGCGTTGTCTTCCCAGATCCTGTTTCTCCGATAACAATCAGGATCTGGTTATCGTGAACAGCCTGAAGGCAACCAAATACAAATACGGTCATTAAAATTTGTCACACATCACTCTGAAGTAAAATGATAATGTTCTAACACTCAAGGAAAGAACGGGAAACAAGAGTACACCTATGCAGGATGACCATCAGGGTTTAAATTATTTTTAATCATGCATAGAAAAAAATTATTAATGGTGATTTTTCTATGGGCTCTTTCATATTTTAATTGCCTGTACAATAAATTAAAAACTTTAGACTTTATGGGTTTTCTTGTTTTAACTGACTCAAATTTATTTATTTATTTATTTATTTATTTATTTATTTATTTATTTATTTTGTTTTTTTGCCTTATCTAGGGCCACACCCGCGGCATATGGAGGTTCTCAGGCTAGGGGTCTAACAGGAGCTGTAGCTGCCAGCCTTCGCCACAGCCACAGCCACAGCAACGCGGGACCCGAGCTGCGTCTGCAACCTACACCATAGCTCACGGCAACGCTGGATCCTTAACCCACTGAGCAAGGCCAGGGATCGAACCCGCAACCTCACGGTTCCTAGTCGGATTCGTTAACCACTGAGCCACGACGGGAACTCCTCAAATTTATGTTTTTAACTTACTGGTCTTCTTAATTTCATAAAAACATAAAGAGGATGTTAAAAGCATAAACTATCACTCATTTAGGCCTGATATTTTATGTATGTATATGTATGTTTTTCCAAGTATTATTCGCATATGATTAAAGAATTCAGTAGGGAGTTCCCATCATGGCTCAGCAGAAACGAATCCGACTAGGAACCAGGAGGTTGTGGGTTCCATCCCTGGCCTCACTCAGTGGGTTAAGGATCTGGTGTTGCCATGAGCTGTGGTATAGGCTGCAGACACAGCTTGGATTTGGCATTGCTGTGGCTGTGGTATAGACCAGCGGCTACAGCTCCGATTCAACCCCTAGCCTGGGAACCTCTATATGTCACAGGTGCAGCCCTAAAAAAAAAAAAAAAGACAAAAAAAATAAAGAATTCAGTAGTAAGTAAAAAAGATACAGCGTTCCTTTCTTTTTCTTTTTCTTTCTTTTTTTTTTTTTTTTGCTTTTTAGGGCCATACTCACGGCATATGGAGGTTGCCAGGCTAGGGGTCAAATCAGAGCTACAGCCTTTTGGCCTATGCCACAGCCACAGCAACGCAGGATCTGTGTTGCATCTGTGACCTACACCATTGCTCATGGCGATGCTGGATCCTTAACCCACTGAGCGAGGCCAGGGATCAAACCCGCAAGCTTATGGTTCCTAGTCAGATTTGTTTCTGCTGCACCACAGCGAGAACTCCCAGCGTTCTTTTCTATTGCCACTCCCAAATCTCCCATATCGTAACCCACCCAAAATCACCTGATTTCTACACTGTTTACAACAGCAAAGGACTGCCATCAACCCACATGTCTATTAGCACAAGGCTAGTGAAATAAGCCGGAGCATATACATATAACAAAACCCTTTAAAAAAAGAAAAAGAAAAGAATAATCTGAGTTATATCATTAAAGGCAAAAAACAAGATACAAAACAATACATATAATATGTTGCCATCGAGAAATATATACAGTATGTATAAAACGTATAGTATCTCTCTGTGTGTACATATGTATTTGTTTATATATGTATAAGACATTACTGAAAGGATTTGCTGGAAACTAATAAACTCAGGAAGGTTTAGCGGTCTTAAATCAGATCTCTAGAAAATTGAAATAAGTACCTGAAGCAAGGACTTGCCTCAATGGGAAGTCAAGTATCCCCACTTTTCTTATTGACCAGAGATATTGGCCTGTGCCCACTTGTAACTGCTTTAAGGATTCCCCAGTTCAAATAGACTGATTTCCTCACAGGAAAAAAAAAAATGTGTAAACTAGTGTATACATACCTTTTAAGTATCTGGAAATGTTCTTGCTTTTTCCTATCCCCTTTGAAAAGGCCACTTCAAATGTGCTAATTTCAATTAAAATGTCATCCTCCTTTCAGAAAACACCCTGACTCCCCCACCAACACCCCATAAAGGTCTCACCTGGACAAGCTGCTCCTTCAGTTTGTAGATGGGTAGGCTCTCTCTCTGCTCAATGATTGACATCTGGGTCTTTTTTCCATAAGAAGCTTTGTTGCCCCCAAAGGCATGCTTCTTCCACTCAGGAATGTCATTGGGCATCATGCCGATACCCCTCATGTTAGCAGCAATCTGCCTGCCTTCCGCTGCAAAGGAAAACAGGTGACTGAGGATCATCCTCAGGCTACCTCGCTGCCGTCTCTCCACACTCAACACATCACCTTTCTCCAGTACATCCCTCCTCTCTGCCAGCTCCGTGTTTAAGCCACCATCTCTCTCCACTATTATAAAAGCCTCCTAATTCATCGCATGTCCACCCTTGACCTATCCAATCCATTCTGCAGGGCGCCCTCAATAACTTTTGGAAATGCAACTCTGATCTTGCCACTCCCCTGCACAGAACTTTGTCGCATTTCCCTGTGAACTTTAGAATTAAGCTCCAAATTCTTAATGCCATCTCCAAAATCCTGGCGGCCACACCTCAGCCCCCACCACTCTGCCCATCACTCTCTCTATTCCAGCCACACTGTTCTTCTCTCCCACCTCAAAGCCTCAGCACAGGCGATTCCTCAGCCTGGAACATACTCCCTAATCCCCAAGCCAACCCCTCTGACAGATTAAGTCCTGTTTATCCTTTGGATAAATAGGATTACCCAGGGAAGTGACCCACCATAGCCAACTATACTTCCCATTCTTTTTCGTGATTTAGTTAATTACTTATTTGGTTAATTCCACCTTTCTCATTATACTGTAAAGTCTTAGCAGGGATCATATCTCATTTTCTCCACAGCTATATCCCCAGTAACCTAACACAGACTAATAAGTACCTGTTACGGCTGTATCTAGGAATTAGTTAACACTTACTACACAGTTTCAAAACTGTATTATCTTTAGAATAAAAAAAAAAAATTTAAGTTATTCAGAAGAAAATTCAGCCAGTCTGATGATCTGACCACAGTTAATGAAAAACATTTAAAAAGCAAAAGCTCCCGCTATGGTGCAGTGGGTTAAGAATTTGACTGCAGTGGCTCAGGCTGCTGTGGAGGCGTGGGATCCATTCCCAGACCAGCACAGGGGATTAAAGGATCTAGCACTTCCATGGCTCTGGCAGTAGGTAGCAGCTGTGGCTTAGATTCAGTCTCTGGCCCAGGGACTTACTTATGCATAAAACAAATAAACACCATGCTCTAACTGAAGGGAAAAAAAAAAAACAAATCACCAAAGCCAAGGCTAAATCTTCACTTATATGCTGGAATTGCTCTCTTCCTGTGTATATGATGGTTCAGATTTTTTTTTTAAGTCCAAACACCCTCTCCCAGAATCCTACCATCAGGCAGTGGATCAACCCAATGTTTGTTGAGTCCCATGGGAATAGAATCCATCTCGGCTTCCCGCTGGGCCTGTTTGAGTTCCCGCCTTTCTTTGGCCAAGGCACTCTGCATCATCGCTGCCTGCGACAGGGAGCCATCCGGGTTCTAGTGCAACAGAGGACAAAGCAACATCAGAACGCAATCTCAGCATGTATTAAATATCCAGGAAATTAAATGTAGATGTTAGGCCACTTGAATATAAAAAATGAGATCCACTCAGAAGAAAGCTCATATCAATATACCAGACTACACGAAAGAAATGGATAAATTGTACCATATTCTCAGAAAATGAACAAGGACAGTGATAAGTCATTGAAGGAACTGGGGATTTGGGGCTTGAGGAGAACCCCAAGAGAGGGGACATATAAGAAAGGGATAAGAATGCTTCTCTATGGTCCTGAGAACTAAAATTAAGATCAGTGTAGACATCCCAATAAGACATATCAGCTCTACCTAAAGAAAGCTATTGGTCAGATCCATCTGAAGATGGAACGGGTAAATTCTCTGTCACCAACAGTCAAGCAGACATGAGAAGACCACATGGGACAAACACTGCAGAAGGATACATGCGTGGATCAGAAGCATCAGCTGGGCTGGGAGATCTCTAAGATACCCTTTTCTTAACCTAAAATTTTACCATTACTAAGTCACAAATTCTCCTCACAGATCTGCCCTCCACAACACCCAGTGCTATAGCGTTTTACTGGAGGCCCCAATTGGTCAAACAAACCCTTCAAAACTGCCTTTGAATCTGAAGGGTAATTTAAGCTATAAAGCCTGGGCAAGGGCAGGAATGGGAGATCAAGCACTCATATTTATCTCTGCTTCCTCCTAAAACACACTAAAATGAGAGCAAAAGAATTTAAAAGGCAAAAGCAACAAAGCCAAGTCAATCTTTCTCCAAAGGAAAAATTTTCTAGACCCTGAGCAAGAAGTCAGCACTACTTCCTGGGGCCTGAGTTCTGCTTACTCAGATCTAGTAACCTGCTCTGAAAAACAGCACTGTTACTTTAGGAAAAGAAGTTCACTTGACACGTCCAGGTCAGAGTCCCAGTGTTTCTCACCTTAACAATTTTGATGGGACTCATGTCCATGCTTTGCTTGGTGTGCCCTCTCAGGAATGGAGGCTCTTCCTCGACCAGTTCAATCTCAAGGTCCTCATCTAAAAGTTCCCGAAAAGAGGAATAAGCCAAAAACAATGAGCTAAGTTAAAATATTGTTTCCAGGGCAACTCAGAAGTAATCCAGGTGGATCTGGGGTTTAAAGAACAATTACTAAGAATGTGAGATGAAATTTACTCCCCAAAGTACAAATATAACTTTTAATATCCTAAAAACTGATTATAAGCAACAAGAATAATATATAAGCATTTAGCAAAAAAAGTTCTTGTTTTTTTCTTGTTCTTTGAGAGATGAGTGGTGAGACCAAAGGAACAAATGAGTTTAACCTCTGTGTTAAACTATAAAGAAACCCTATCCCACGTCTCAACTTGCCAACTTCCCATCCATGATCCTGCTCAGTCTAAGTTGCCAGCTACCTTCTTCGTCATCCACTTTAGGGAGAATGCCAGTCTCTTCATCAAAGTCTGGAAACTCTTCTTTAGAAAGGACATTGGCAGCAATCATCTAGCCAAAGGAGAGAAGAAGCATTAGTCTTCTTCCATAAGAGAGTTAATACAGAGATTTCACCTTGGAAACCAAGGTTTTCTCCTCTTCTGCCCCAGGACTGCAGGGCCTCAAACACCATAGATCCTACCACTAAGAGGCACGACAACCTGTGCTCAAAAGCACAGCTCAAGGGCCTCATCCCCAGGAAGTGTTATCTGCTATTTCCCTCAACTCTGCAGAACTCTGCATACTACTCATTATGTAACATGTAAACTCCGGCAGTTATTTGTCCCCCCAGGCTGTTGTGCTCCAGGGCCCACACTCCTATCCACATCCAGTTCCATGCTGAATGACTAGGTGACCCTAAGGGCAAATGGCCCCAACCTGCTTGATCTCCCACTTCTCTGGGTCAGAGATTCGGGTAAGGCGCTTGCGCTCCAGCGAGTCATCTTCTACTTCAGGGGCGCTGACGAGGGAGAGGTGGGTGGGTCTGTCCGGATTCCTCATAGAAGTCTCCTCATTGGTCTCCCCGACCAGATTCCGTCGTCGATTTGGGTTCAGATCCTCTCCAGTCTCCTGATCCACATCCTAAGGCATAAAAACAAGAGAGGCAAACCACTTGCTGCCCACTTGCTTCTCTGGCCATCAGGTGTGGAAACCAGCTGGGTATCTCACCTACCTTCATACTCAAGCTGGTCTTGGTGCCAGTGAAGGACAGCACTTTGACCTTGACCCTCTGGCCTTTGCTCACCACATCAGCCACGTTGGCCACACGTCCTTCTCGCCGGAGCTCAGAGATGTGCACCAGGCCTTCCCACCGCTTCCTGAGGGAGAGTCAGACACATCTGGGGCATGCTTAAAACACCTTTTCCCCAAGCAATTTCTACCCAAATTGAACAAAGGGAAATGGTCTTAAACTCAAGAAGAAAGTTCCAAAAAGATGGCCAAACAATAAAATACTATTACCGCTCTCCCAAAGGAAAGACATAGGGGGTGAGGGGAGACAAATTCTCATGCGTCTCAGTCAGTAAGAGGGCAGATTCCTGAAGACAGAGTAAGAAATAAATGGTTCTCTGACATTTCTAACAACCTGACATGGTTGATCTGATTTAAATGTCATCATTACAATAACTTTTTAAAATGTGAAAATCCGCAGTGATAGAAGAAATCTAGCCCTTCACTGGGGTGAAAGAAGAGCACCAGCCATTACCTTAGTCCCTCCAGCTGCACAAAGCATCCAAACTGCATGATGCTGGTAACCTTGCCATTGTAAATGTCCCCGATGGCGGGCTCTTCTGGGGGAGGGCGGTCCACATGCTTATCCCGCCACCTGTCCAGATTCCTCTCCCCATACTTGTCTCGGTCCTTCCGGTCTCTGGGGGGACTTTGACTTCTGCTCCTGGACCGATATCTAGCCTTCCCCTTATTCCTCTCCCGGGTCCGGGAACGTGACCGAGAGCGGGACCGGTGTCTCCGCTTGTGGTCTCTATCGCGCTCACGATCACGATCACGGTCCCGGTCTCGCTCCCGGCTGCGTTTCTTCTTCTTTGTCTTGTCCCTAATGAATCAACAAACACCTGCTGGAAACAGAAAACAGGCTCCCCAGGCACCCAGGAAGTGCCACTCACAAGGTAGGTACCCACCAAATGTCGAACTAGAGTTTCAATAATTATGATGTGCCTGCAGCCCAATAAAGGAGGAGGCCATAAACACACTTAGCCCTTTTCAACCCAGATTTCTATCCACTGGACATCTGAGCATTTGCTACAAAAACACATTTGTCAGGGAGCAATGAAAACAGGTGCAACAATATGGTACATGGCCAGTCTGGATTCTGCAAATTTGCCGCAAACTTCTGAAGGATAGGATGCCAAGGACAAACCGGTGCTCGGTGTCTCTGTGCCGCTCCTGGCCTGCTGCGCTGGGCATCAAGGCCTCCAGCTCTTTCAGGACATCCACAGCGACTTTCACATCGTCCTCATCCAGCATGGTCTACGCGGGCAGAGGCAGCCAGGTTAGGAGAGGGGACCAAAAAACGTCACTCAAGAATCTATATTTCAGGTACATCTACAAATCTGACAGCCCCTATATTTCTGACCATTTCTGTGAAGGAAGCAGGAAGGGACAGAGATTTCCAACACAATTTGACAGAGAGGAAGAAGGAATGAGCAAAGGCTCCTGGAAGTCATTTCTGCAGTTGGCAAATCCCATCCGTCCTTAATACAAACCTCCGGAAGGGATGTAGCTAGCATCCCTCCTGTGAAAGCACGCCATGGATGATTATAAACAGAGAACGATGTTCAAATTTTTAAAAAGCAACCCTCCCTCTACACTCCCGTCCCCCTTTCACCTGTTTTACTTTTCTTCCACAATTGTTCTCACTGACTTTCTTGTGTACTGTCTGTCTCCTCCCCACTAGAGGAGTTTGCAAGCATATTTCCTGCCCCCGTCCCAGGACTAGAATGTAATCTCTAAGAGGGCACACATTCTAGTGTGTTGTTCACTGGTAATTAGAAGAGTGCTCAGCACATACTGGGCACTTAATGAATACTTGCTAAGATAAAATTAAAAGATCAAAACACTTCAAAAATAAGGTCTTCTAATATGCAATAGATTAAAAAAAACCCTCTAATTTCACACATCAGGCATCTGTTCATACTTACTTCATATTCCTAATCATTGCCTCCCACAATTCCTGATCTCATGTCCCTTGAATATCATTCTCCAAACCATCTAACATTATTCTATGCATAGTATGTGCTCAGGAAGTGACCGCTTTGACTTACAGTGAACGCAAACTTAAAACTAATAACTAATGAGACAGAGAAAAGGGGTGGGGTGGGGGAACAGGCAGTTACAGTCAACATTCTCAAAATGGTATCAGTACCCGGACGGAAGGGTTGTCTGGTTGGCAAAGGACTGGGAAGAGCTCCTTCAGTTTCTCTTTTTCAGTTTTGGGTTTAACAACTGGATCTTGTTTTATCAAAGAGCACGAAGGGAGTGAAAAAAAAAAAAGATATATTTAATATTTTTAATGGTTAACAAAAGAATTTCAACGTTAGATTTGCATCAAACTAAAAACAGAACATTTTTCTACATATTAACCATATACATTCCCATAAACAAAATTCAATTTTCTTTTTTTTTTTTTTGTCTTTTTGCCTTTATGTAGAGCCGCACCCGCGGCATATGGAGGTTCCCAGGCTAGGGGTCTAACAGGAGCTATAGCCGCCAGCCTTCGCCACAGCCACAGCAACGCGGGATCCGAGCCGCGTCTGCAACCTTCACCACAGCTCACGGCAACGCCGGATCCTTAACCCACTGAGCAAGGCCAGGGATCGAACCCGCAACCTCATGGTTCTTAGTCGGATTCGTTAACCATTGAGCCACGACGGGAACTCCAAAATTCAATTTTCTAAAACAAAAAAAACATTGATTACAAAACCCTCAATAAACTATCTGGGGGGTGTGATTCAGTATTCATTCAACTGGTGATGTCTCATAATTTTAATTTTATCTTAAGTCATTTGAAAATTTTACTGCAACACTTACCTGCTCAGCAGCTGCTGCAAGGGAAACAAACACAATTTACAGGACGCTCACTATCTAAACCATTCTGAAGAGGAGGCTTAGCCAGGAGCTCGCCTCACCTTTGCTAGTGGAAGGCTTTGCTGGAGGCCGCATGGTCTGTATGAGACGTAGCAAGTTACTAATGAGCGAATCCTTTGAAATGAAACAGAACAAAAATTGTCAGCTTTTGGATAAGTGCTTAAAAACACTAAGAAAAGGGATGTCCTTTAGAAAAAGGTGGTTATGCAACTGAATTTAGCTAACTGGGATATATGAAGCATAGCATCAACCCGATGTGGCAAGAATCCAGTCCTGTAGCCTCAGAAAAAATTGATATTTAGGACTCTGTGGGGAAAGGGAATAATTTAGTTCGCTTCAATCACTTTATCTCCGATGGTTTAGAACTACCTTGCAAACCTAGACTCTTGTCTTTGACTTCCTGATTCACTGACCAAGACTGTAAACACCCATAAAAACTTAATAATGGAAAGCTGCCCCATTTTCCTAGAAAGATGTCACAGGCAATTTGGTTACATCATCACTGCTTAGTGGCATGAAAACATCACACATTAATGGTTTATGTGACTGGCAGGTACTATCAAAATTTAAATCCAACAGTGATATTAAAACAAAACAGGGGGAGTTCCCATCGTGGCACAGTGGAAACAAATCCAATTAGGGTTTGATCCCTGGCCTGGCTCAGTGGGTTAAGGATCCTGTGTTGCCATGAACTATGGTTTAAGTTCAGATACAGCTCGGATCTGGTGTTGCTGTGGTGCAGGCTGGCAGCTGTAGCTCCGACTGGACCCCTAGCCTGGGAACTTCCATATGCCTCGACTGCGGCCCTAAAATGACAAAAGCCAAAAACAACAACAACAAAAACAGGGGTCTCCCCATAAACATACCGTGAATTCTGCACCATTTTTGACCAGAGAAGCCTTAAAAGTATCAAAGGTGGTATTTTTCTCAGCAAGACTGATCACAAACTCAGCTGCAAAGGAAAAAAGGGATTAAAACAAGAATGGAGACTTGAGCAAGAAATCAGTTTCAAATATGTTAAAACAAAACCAGTTGGGCTAGTCAACAGTCTAAAAAAACAAAGACCATCATCCAGTAAGAGCAAAGATAGAATTTAAACTACTGAGATTAACCATGTATGTTCTTGTTAAGTTTTATAAATGAAAAGAAGATATTACTACAAAACGGCTCACCAGGCCCTTGCGTGCATTCAAGGGAGGAAGAACCTCCTTGTCGAATGATGACCATCCTCTCCTCCAATGAAACTACGAGCTGTGCACATTGCCATACAGATTCTGGAGATAACCATGTCCAAGAACATGAGCGCGTGAGCGTATGCACGTGCACACACAGACACACACACACTTTCTACAGCTTAGGAAAGGACACACTCTGTATGTGAGGGCAGGCAGCTGCTGGATGGTACAATCTCCAAGCTGGTGAAAAGACTCACTACCCCTACCCCCAAACTGTTCTCTACACACCTGCCTAGGTTTTAAAACCTCTAATATTAGAACTATTTATTAACTAAGAGGCTTTCATGAGAAAAGTGCATTTTATGATCATGAGAGGCTGAAAATTTCAAATAAGCCTCTTGTTGTAAGTCCTATAAGAAAATGTTAATGATTTCATTTGGCTTTTTTTTTTTTTTTTTTTTGGCTTTTTAGGACCGTACCCTCGGCATATGGAGGTTCCCAGGTGAGGGGTCAAATTGGAGCTATAGCCGCTGGTCTACACCACAGCCACAGCAACGTCAGATCTGAGCTGAGTCTGCAACCTACACCACAGCTCATGGCAATGCCAGATCCTTAACCCACTGAGCGAGGCCAGAGATTGAACCTGCGTCCTCGTGGATGCTAGTCAGATTCGTTTCTGCTGAGCCAAGATGGGAACTCCCTCATTTGGCTTTTAATCTTAAAAAATAACAATAACATGGACGATCTGGATAACTAACTTACAAATTAGTACTATCATTGTCATTGCCATGCTGAAATTTGCCCTTACCTCTTTTGTGACATTAAGTGAAAGCCAGATGCAATCAGGCTTTTTTAAATAACAAGTTAATAACAACAATGCCAATGATTAAGACTTTTTCAAACATCTACTACATACCAGGCACTACGCTAAGTGCTTTGCATGGGTCACCCCCGTGGTTCTTACAACAACACTCATAGGTAAATGCCATATTGTATCTGCTTTACAGATGAAGAAGCTGAGGGTTTGAGATGCTGACATACCCAGTAATAATTGGTGGAACCAGGACCAGAATCCAGAACTCTGACTTCAGAGCCCAAGTTATTTAGAGAAATGTGGAGAAAGAATTAAGTCACGCGGCGCTAGTCATACAATGTTCAAAAGAGCCAATCCTAGAGCGGTCAGCAGTATAATCACACTGCAGCCATCACTAATGAGGACTTTTTTTAATCTTCAGAATTATACGAGGGCATCATTAAATTAATAGAGCTACTGAAAACAGACAAGTAGTTAAAAACAAGCCCACTGTTGAAAACAGGAAAAATAATGACACTGCTTTAAGTGACAATACATTGAGGTCAAAATCAAAAGAATCAAGTCAACAAATAAAACAAAAGAGGTAAATATGTATCTCTTTTAAACTAAAACCAACTCTGGCAATTTAATTTCAACAAAACAATACTATCTGTCACACCTTTCCAATGCTAGTGTTTTTAACATTACTGGTTTTGTAATTCTGTGTTTGTGATACCGTGACTTATAAAAAGTATATATTTGGCATGAAGCGCCTAAAATCCTTGGAATTCCTAAGTGCAGAGAGTAAGTTGTTTTTTTTTTTGTTTTGTTTTGTGTGTGTGTGTGTGTGTGTTTTAATGTTCTGGAGATAACTTTAGCAAAACCCTAGGTAACTAGAGGATGAGGGCTGGTTGCCAGGGAAACCAACCTGGAGATCAGAGGGTGGGAATTTTCAGCCCCACTCTGATCTCTGGGGAGGGGCAAGGGGCCTCTCACTGAAGACTGAGTTCACTCATCAATGGCCAAAGATTTAATCAATTGTGCCTACACAATGTGGTCTCTATAAACACCCCAAAGGACTAGGTGTGGAGAACTTTCAGGCTGGTGAACACAGGGAGACTGGGGAACTCAAGAGCACAGAGGCTCCTCTTCCTTGCCACATACCTTCCACTTATGCACTTAGCTGTTCTTGAGTTATATCTTTTTATAATAAACCAGTTAGTAAAATGTTTCTCTGAATTCTGTGAGCTGCTCTAAGTAAATTTATCAAACCCAAGGAAGGGATTGTTGGAACCTTGGATCTATAGCCAATGACAACCTGGATTTGCAATTGGTCTGTGAAGTTGGGTGCGGGGCAGTTTTGGTCTCAATAAGTTTTTGTTTATTCTAAAAGGGACTAAGGCATTAGTACACTCTAGTTTAAAAGAAAGAGAAAGAAACGTAAGCTCGCTGCCAGAGAGGGAAAGAAACAACGCAAACTCACTGACTAGAGGACTCTATCTTGTTCTCCACTATATTTCTAATTCCCTAGTTCAACAAATACTTGCTGAATGAAGGAACATATTATGCAGAGATAGCAAACTGACAAGAATATCACCTCATTATCATCTAAAAAAGGAGACTAAGGGAAAAAATGACATGGGATAGGCACATCTTGATGGAAGGCAAGAAAAAAGTGAACTGAAATATACGAGGCATCTTCCCAGGTGCTACAAGGTAACCCTGAGAAGAACACAGTATCATCCTCATGTCACAGATGAGAAAAACATCTTCAGAGAAAGGTCACACATCTAACTCCGTGATTCCTCTTTATCATATGCCCCTTCCCTTCCATCTTTCCAATTGATGGCTTCACTTCATTTTCATTTAGAAAACAGAAAAAAGTGGAAATCTCTCCCTCTTTTCCAACCCCTAAATCCATCTGCATCTACAACCACACTGTCCCTGTACTTATCAAAGGTGAATCCCTTCAAGGACGCTCTCCACCCCATCCATCCCTTTGCCTTCGTAAGGACTTCCACCTGCCTGAGGCCTTAGCTGTAGGACTTTCCAATTTCCTCAAGGTTTAAAAAAAAAAAAAATCTTTTATTTTATTTTACTTTTGGCTGCACGGTTCCCCAGCTAGGGATCAAACCAGCGCCAAAGCAGTAACAACGCTGGATCCTTAACCCGGTGAATCACCACGGAACTCCTCCATTTCCTCAATTTACGTTCTCCCGTGTACTGTTTGCCCCAAGACGTCTAACATTGGGAGACACCAGACACTAGGGTTAGAGAGACAGCATAAACATTAATGGTTAAGAGCACTGTTAAAGCCAAAGACTACAGAAGACTTGAATTCCAGACCAGTTTCACTCACATTTGATATGCAATCTGGATGGGAGCTACTTAATTACTTAGAGGCTTGTTTTCTTAATCTAGAAACAGATAATACTATTTCACAGGGTGATAGGAACTCCAAATAAAAAAATGTAAGTAAAACACAGAAAATACTATATCTGGCATGTACTGAGAACTCCATGAGTGTCTGCCGTTAACATTATCATGTGGCTGCTGCCATTGTCGTTAACGCTGTTTAATTACCTGGAGCTAAAAAACAACCACCACAAAAACAAAAAACAAAAAACCACCAAGCAGTGATGGCTGCTCCCAGGTTTCACTGACAGTTCTGGAAAATGGTTTCTAACAACTCCGCCTGGAAGGCTCTCAAGAGGAGGCCATGGCCGCAGGTTCCCTGGGCCAAGTCTCCGTGACAAAGAAAACTGATTGACACGGACCCACAGACTAACACGGACCCACACACTCGGCCCATCAATCCCCTTTTTTCTTCCGCCTCCCTCTACCCCAAAACCAGAGGCCATAGGGATCTCCGCGGACTCACCGAGATCCTTGTCGTTGATCCCCAAGTGATTGTCCAGCTCGGTGCAAACCTTCGACACCAAAGACAGATATTCGAGTTTGGCGAGTTCTTCCGCAGGACCCAGCTCCATCCCGGTTACTGCTCCGGCCATAGCTACAGCCACCGCCATGGCTACGGCTTCCACGGCCCCTCACTTCCGGCCTTCAGAGATATTCCTACCAGGCTCAGGTATCACTTCCGGGTCGGGGCTCCTCTCTTTTGTTTACAGTAAATTGAAACTTCCGGCGATTTCTCTTGACGTAACCGGATGGACCATAGAGATGAGACCGGAAGTGCTTATGGAAGGGACGGCTGAGTGGGTTACTCTGCGCGCCGGCTGGCGCCCTCTAGTGGCCAGCGAGCTTCTTAGCCGGCCTTCGTGCCCGGAAACTTTCCCCCTCCGCGTACTCCCGACCTACGTCAGCAGAGGGCGACCGTGGCTTACGCAAGAGGGTGCCGGAGGCGTCGAGCTCCTGTTCCACCTCACCTGCCGCCGCGTCTGTGCCTTAGAAGCCTTGAGAAAATTCGAATTCAACTTTGGAAAAGGCAAGATTCGCTTTAACAGTGGGACTCTATCTTGCTGGGGTTTTGCTCCTGCTTGAGTCATGACTATTTCAAGGGACTCTAACAAACCAGCAGGCAGTGGAGGTTAGTTCTGTCATTAATTCGTGTTACATACAAAAATACTGGTAATTCCACTATCTAGCTGTGACCTTGGGCGGATTAATCTTTTGAGTCTGTTTTCTCATCTGGAAACTGGAATAGTGTTCTAATTAGGTTTAGGTAATGACCAAAAGAGAGAACTATGCAAGGAGCCTGACGTACAGTAAACACACTAGTAGTGGCAGTTGCTGGAATCCGAAAGCGGAGCCAGTGGTCACCAAAATGTGGGTGTGGGAGTTCCCGTCGGGGCTCAGTGGTTAACGAATCCGACTAGGAACCTTGAGGTTGCGTGTTCGATCCCTGGCCTCACTCAGTGGGTTAAGGATCCAGCGTTGTTGTGAGCTGTGGTGTAGGTTGCAGGCTCTGTTCGGATCCCGCTTTGCTGTGGCTGTGGCTGTGGCTTAAGCCGGCGGCTACAACTCCAATTAGACCTCTAGCCTGGGAACCTCCATATGCCGCGAGTGCGGTCCTAGAAACGGCAAAAAGACCAAAAAAAAAAAAAAAAAGTGGATCTGGAAAGCATAGATCTGCTCGGTCTGAGACCCCAGAGAGCCACCTGGCTCCTCCTGTGAAAACCACTTTTAATCCGCAAATATCAACAGTGCTGTGAATCCCAGTCATGAGCTCGGGTCTCCCAAGACTTCTGCTTCAGATCCCCTTTTGCTTTATAGCAGCCCTATGGTGAGGTGAGGATTTTCCCACATCACACCGCTCTGTATGATGAATAAAGAAACGGAGGCACTCCAAAGTGAGTGGTCCTCCTGTCAAAGGGGAGGAAATCAGACCCTTTTGCCTGTAGCTTCAGGCTGCATTACACTGCAGCCCCTTTGAACTCTGTTCCTCCAACGTCTCACCGTGGACTAAAGAATGGCAGAGGGAGAAAACCCTGGAGCAGTAGTTCTCACTGCTTCCAAGACCTCCATGTTTCCAGGTTCCTAAGGAATCATACTGTACCCTCTTCCCACTTCCCTTTCTCTTTTTCCCCATGAACCAAATGGAACATCCTGCACTTGATTCAGCAAGTTCGACCTTAGGATACCAGGGGCTTATTCCATTGACTTCTTTTTTCTGTTCTTCTTTTCCTTTGAGTATATATGTATTTGTAATTTATAAATGTATAATATATGCATATTTATGTTCTGCTTTCCTGCAGTATTTAACTAGAAGGGGAAAAACAGGGAGTTTGCTTTGTTTTAAATGCTGTTTGGGGGTAGTTCCCTTCGTGGCTCAGCAGTTAACTAACCCGACTAGGATCCAAGAGGATGAGGGTTTGATCCCTGGCCTCCCCCAGTGGGTTAAGGATCCTGCTTTGCCATGAACTGTGGTGTAGTTTACAGACGTGGCTGGGATCCCACATTGCCGTGGCTGTGGTGTAGGCCCACAACTGCAGCTCCAATTCTATTCCTAGTCCTGGGAACTTCCATATCCTGCAGGTATAGGCGTAAAAAAAAAAAAATGAAAGTTGTGAATCACTATGTTGTACACCTGAAACTTATATAATAATGTACCTCAACTGAACCTTGATAAAAAAAAAATTTTAAGTGAATACATTTTAATTATCCTTTGGGTATACTTTTAGTATTATACCAGATGTAATTAATTGCACATTATTATTATATTGCTTTCCTTGGACAGCCTCCCTGTGGGTCCTTTTAACCCACCCATTGATAGTTTCCAGTAAATAATCTACCTTCACAAAACAATATTTAAAATATTTGAGACAAAGGAGTTCCCGTAGTGGCTCAGCGGTAATAAACCCAACTAGGATCCATGAGGATGCAGGTTCTATCCCTAGCCTCACTTAATGGGTTAAGGATCCGGCCTTGCTGTGAGCTGTGGTGTAGGTCGCAGACATGGCTCAGATCTGGCATTGCTATGGCTGTGGTATAGTCTGGTAGCTGTAGCCCCGATTCAACCCATAGCCTGAGAACTTCTATATGCCAAGGGCATGGCCCTAAAAAGCCAAAAAAAAAAAAAAAAAAAAAAAAAACCAAGACAAAAAATATGGAGACAGAGCCTGTGCTTAATCACTGTCATCTCACATAATGGATAAGGGAGGCTCATCACCACCCTTCTGTAGTAACAAAGGGCTTTGCTTTTATGCCTATTCCTAGACTTATGTACATCTTTAACCATGACCACAATTCCCACGTTATTTCTGCTCTGTCCCAGAGACTGGTACCAGCTGCTGGCACTGGGGTAAGAATTTGGAAGTTGGGAGAAAGTAAGAAGCAGAGAAGAAAACATTGAACCTCTCAGCAACTCTAGATGGGAGGCAGAAATAACCTAAGTGTATGTAGCTAAAGTTTGGCATCCTTCTTGGAGTTCCCGTCGTGGCCCAGCGGTTAACAAATCTGACTAGGAACCATGAGGTTGTGGGTTCGATCCCTGGCCTTGCTCAGTGGGTTAATGAACCAGCGTTGCCGTGAGCTGTGGTATAGGTCGCAGATACCGCTTGGATCCTGTGTTGCTGTGGTTATGGCGTAGGCCAGCAACTACAGCTGCGATTCAACCCCTAGCCTGGGAACCTCCATATGTCATGGGTGTGGCCCTAAAAAGCCAAAAGAAAGAAAGAAAGTTGGCATCCTCAGGGAAGTTGGTGAGAAAAACCACAGGACTTCCTGTCACCAAAACAAAATGGCATTGCTGCAACCAAGACAGCTCTGACTTTTTCTGCTGAGGTAAAACTGGGACCTGAGGGCAAACACCTCTGTTCTGGAAGGCAAAATCAGAATGACGGCTTCTAAGCATGTAACTGCCCCTCAACCATTAATGTTATTCGTGCGGGGAGATTTCAGAAAAAACACCCACTTCACTGCCCCACTGGGGCCCTGACCTAACTGGATAGCCTGGGAACCAGCCTAAAGACATTGATGAGACCAGCCCGAACTCTTTCATCCCAGGATCTCGGAGAGAGGAAAGTAGTGAAACACCCCTCATCTTTCCCTCTTGACTTTTCCCCCAAATTCTCCAAATTTGAATCAATTTATCAAACATGTATTGAAGATTACTTTGTGCCCAGGCACTGTGGAAGGATCTGGAAAGGATCTGTAAGGGTCAGAAAGGTAGTGGAAAACCATCAAGGAAGAGCTAGGATATTCTTAATGCCACTCTTGTGGCTGGTGGCAGAGCTGTGTTTATTACTCTGATCTCTCTGCTGCCTAAACATGAGGGCAGGTGACTAGAAGACAAAAATAAAACAGGTCTGCTCCCTGTCAGCTGAGGGCAGTTGCGGGAAGGGAAGGGGGCAGAGGGGGGCCAGGGCCATCTCACAGGGCAGTTCCTCCTGTTGCAATCCATTATTTGCCTGCCTTATCTTTTGATGCCCAAGCACAACCTCAATTTCACCCCCAGTATCCCTGACCTAAAATTTCCCTTCTGTCGTAGGTCATCAAACTGCCATCATTAATAATGGATGCTTAGAGCTCTAATTCTCCTAAGTGGGATTTTGTTTGTTTATTTGTTTTTGAGGGGGGGCACCCAAGGCATATGGAAGTTCCCTGGCCAGGGATCAAATCCGAGCCAGAGCTACAACCAACGTCACAGCTGTGGCAGTGCCAGAGCCTTAACCCACTGTGCTACAGTGGGAACTCCCTATCCTAAGTTTTATACTATTAGGCAAAAAAAAACATTCCTTTTTCACAGGGTTTTTCTCTTTGCCTTTTAGGGCTTCACCTGCAGAATATGGAGATTCCCAGGCTAGAGATCTAATCGGAGCTACAGCTACTGGCCTACGCCACAGCCACAGCAACACCAGATCCTTAACCCACTGAGCGAGGCCAGGGATCAAACCTGCAACCTCAAGGTTCCTAGTCGGATTCATTTCCACTGAGCCACGACGGGAACTCCAGGCTTTTTCTCTTTTGTCACAGTGAAATTTCCTCCTTTCTCTCTCACTTTAAGGGCTGTCTTAAAGATGTCAGGAAAAAAGAAAAAAATCAGACACCCTGCCACCCTTAAGATTCGAACTTGTTCAGAAAATATTTTCCCCCGTCTCTACCTCCTCACCCTCCCTAGGAGTGGTAAGAAATTTTCGCATATTTATTTATGAGTTAATCATCCTTTGTGACCGTGCTTTGGGATCTAGTGGTTATTTTGTAGACTTAATTTAGGTTGGTTTTCTTTCCAAAGACTTTTTTAAAAATCAGTATTCCAAGTCTAAGTGACCAAGTGACAAGTTACACAAGTTACACTTTTTTCTCTACTTAGCCCCCACTTCTGGGGGCAGGGTATTTTTGTGACCTCTGCTTTCTGTTTGAGGTCAATTTTTAAGGAATTTTTAAGGCTTTCCTCAGGAGATATGCAAAAAATCAAGGCAAACCAAGAAGTCTGTAGATAGGAAGAAAGTGAAGACGAGCTGGCGTCCTGTTTGCAAGCCAGCCATGTAAACAGCTGTCTCGTTAGCTCAGGGCCAGAGGTCTGTATTAATGTACACACTTGCCAAACTCCAAAGAGACTGCTCCTCTGCAAGCTCCATTCCTTCACCCAAGAGAAGGATGGGTTCCTAGCGTACCTTCCATCCCAAATTTGAGGGTGCCTGCAGCTGGAGCCATGTGGGACCTCTCCCCAGGCTCTCCTGAGCCTCCAAAGGGCTTTGGTGGTAGCAAAGCTGCTGCCTTGCTGCCAAAATAGCTGCCTCTCTGCCTTGGGATTATAGTCATTATGGTGATTTATGCCTCTAGAGTGAAAATTAGCAATCTGGTGAGGTAACTAAAAATGAATGCATCTCTTCCTAGAGTTCACTCCACCCAGCTGAGCCACCCAATAAAACCAGCATATGGGGCAGTTAGGCGGCCGATCTCCTGCTTTCAGGGTCCTGCAGAAAGAGAGTTCAGGGATCTGGATTCCCCTGCCTGGTTCAGTAACAATCGCATCGTCCCCTTTGCCTCTCAATAGGGCCCCTAGTCTGAATCCTCCCATAAACACCAGCCTGTGGCTTCACCTTTCAAACAAGTCATTTGTTCCACACATCAGTGTTTTACCATCTTGTGTGGCAAGCTGGCCGGCATGGAATTGGGGGCGAGGTAAGGAAAGAGGGAAGTGAGGATAAACCTTTATCACATGGGTATGTGCAGGGCAAAGATATTGCTTCTTCTTGGTCATATATTTGCTTTTACATGACCCAGAAAGACCTTCCCTCACCCTCACAGCCCACTCTCAAACCATGGTGTGAGTAGAACTAATACAGAAAGTTTTGAAAGACAGAGAAATCCAAGATTATTGATCATCCTCACTACTGAGCATCAGTAGAAGTCCCCGCCCTGTTTTATCCCCATGGACTTGGATCAAATGGGGCTTCACATGTGACAAGGATTGATTGGGGTCCATCAGCTCCTTGCATTTTTGGATTTAAATGCAGTATTCAATTGCTTCTACCTCTCGTGAATTTTTAGAGTTGGAGGGGATTTAAGAGACAATGTAATCCAGCTGACACATCTGATTCCATTATTTGAAATGGTTCTAGTTCTCCGATCTTAATATGTGAAATTCCTCTTTCTAACTCAATGTATTCTTTTTTTTTTTTTTTTTGACCGTGCCCACAGTATGCTCAAGTTCCAGGGCCACAGCAGTGACAACGCCAGATCCTTAACCTACTGAGCCACCAGGAAAACTCCTAACTCAATGTATTCTTTCTACTCCTGGACCTCTGCTTAATTTTCCTGGTATCTCTAAATCTTTCATCTATCCTCTTCCTTCCAATCTATTAGCATTCTTTGAATTTCACTCAAATTCCTTCAACCCTTTTGAAATATACTCACAGATGTCAAGGAATCAGAGTTCCTGTTGAGGCTCAGTGGGTTAAGAACCCTACATAGTGTCCATGAGGATGCAGATGCCATCCATGGTCTCACTCAGTGGGTTAAGGATCCGGCATTGACACAAGCTGTGGTGTAAATCAAAGATGTGGCTCGGATCTGGTGGTTGCCGAGAGTTGCGACTCTGATTCAACTCCCTAGCCTGGGAACCTCCATGTGCCGCAGGTGCGGTTGGCCATAAAAAGAAAAAAAAAAGGTCAAGGAATCCCTCCCTCCATTTGTTCTTCACTGTCCCTACATTCCAGCCCCAAGTGTCTCCTTTTGCTCTGTTTCTTCCCTCGCACGCTGCTGGGTATTGCTGGAGAAAGTCCTAAGGACACATGGGTTTGACCCAGTACAAATTCATAATCTTGAACCTCATCTGGGGCCCCTACTTTCACTCTTCTGGGCAGCAGTTTTCCATTCAGTGTGACTCAAAATGTCTCAAATCTCCTAAAGTCTCAAGCTCACTCTTGCCCCAAACATTCTCAGAAGACTTCACCTCCTACTTACAAGGAAGATGGAGGTCATTCAAGGTCATTCAAGGCTTCTGTCCCATCCGGGGTCTCACCCCCATCGTAGAATGAGTCCATACTTTGACCTGATGTTTCTTTCTCTCTCCAGGAATCCCTATTCTTTCTCCTTCTCAAAGCTCATGCCTCCGCCATGCTCTTCTCATCCTCCCCCTTGACACCCCCTCTCAACCCCAGCATCTTTATCCTTTCTCTCTCCTTGCTTCTTCTTATAAACATCTTCAAGTCCCCAGCAACCTAAAAATAGGAAATCTTTCTTTCTATCTGCTTTCACCCAACCTACTTCCCTTCCCTGTTTCCCGATACAGCCAGAGTTCTGAGAAAAGTAAACTCTACTCCAAGTTTCTGCTCCTCTTCCTCCTCACACCTGCCCCCTTCTCTAACTTACCCTTCAGCCTTTGACATTTGCTTCCACCCTCCTGATGTTCCTTATTTATGTCTTCATTCATTCCACAGATAATGTACTGAGAACCCACTATATGCCGGTCATTATTGACACTCGCCTCTCAGAGAGCTTACCAGTTATGTCCTAAGCCAGTGGTTCTCAAATTTTGCTACACGTTGAAATCCCATGGGATCTTTTAAAAATACTGATGTTTGGGAGTTCCCATTGTGGCTCAGTGGGTTACGAACCTGACTAGTCTCCATGAGGATGCGGGTTTGATCCTTGGCCTCACTCAGTGGGTTAACAATCCGGTATTGCCATGAGCTATGCCATAGGTTGCAGACTCAGCTCAGATCTGGTGTTGCTGTGGCTGGGGCATAGGCCAGCAGCTGCAGCTCCAATTTGGCCACTAGCCTGGGAACTTCCATATGCCACAGGTGGAGCCCTATAAAGCAAAACAAAGCAAAAAAACCCCTGATGTCTGGGTTTCACTCTGAGATATTCTGAGTTCACTGGTCTGGGTGTGGCCTGGGCATCAGGATTTTTAAATGCTTCTCAGATGATTCTAGTGTGTAGCAAAGTTTGGGAATCACTGCCCTAATCCCCTAATGCAAGGTTTCCCAACCCAAGGACTACTGGCCTTTTGGACAGAGATTATTCTTTGCTGGTGGTGGGGATTTCCTATGCACCGTAGACTGTTTAGCAGCATCCCTGGCCTCTACCTACCAGATGCCAACAGCATCCTCTGCCCCCAGTGGTGACAACCAAAAATGTCTCCAGAGATTGCCAAATGTCCCGTGAGGGGCAAAACCAACCCTGGTCGAGGACCACTGCCCTAATGTCTTTAGTTTTCATCCTCCTTGACATGTTAGTAACATTGTGAAACCCCTCCTTCAGAGGACTCTCTTTAATTTGGCTCTCACAACAGTGCCTTCTCTGTTTTGTTTATACAAGGACATACTGATATTCAAAACATGTTTATAGATTGGACCTAGAAGTTACATGTGTTTTGCTCACCTCTAACTGGTTACTCATCTGCAAGGAAGAAATGTAACCTTTATTACAGGCAGCCACGCATCCAGCTAAAAACTGAGATTCTGGGAGTTCCCGTCGTGGCTCAGTGGTTAACGAATCCGACTAAGAACCATGAGGTTGCGGGTTCGATCCCTGGCCTCACTCAGTGGGTTAAGGATCCGGCGTTGCCATGAGCTGTGGTGTAGGTTGCAGACGCGGCTCGGATCCCGCATTGCTGTGGCTGTGGCGAAGGCCGGCAGCTACAGCTCCTGTTAGACCCCTAGCCTGGGAACCTCCACATGCCGCTGGTGCGGCCCTAGAAAAGGCAAAAAGACAAAAAAAAAAAAAAAAAAGACTGAGATTCTGGTCCTATAGTACTTTGAGGTCAC